>KE647051.1:0-22310 GCA_000447185.1 Vairimorpha apis BRL 01 | reverse complement strand
TATTTGTAAATTAATATATTGGTATAAATGGAATTCTGCTTAAAGAAGTTTTTATTAATAATTTTATAAAATTAAAATTAAAAAAAATATTTTTTAAAATGAAAATGTTTTTTAAATTTTTATGGAGTTATAATTCAAAGTTTTTATGCGTAGACATATCAAAAATTGGCTTATTTATATAAAGCATTATATTATTTTAAGTTTCATATTAAATACTGAGAAAATAAATCTTTTGTATTAATTCATTAAGATATTTAATATATTTTTGTTTTTACAATCTACTGATAATTTAAAAAATTTATTTTTTTATTTAAACTTAAATAATTTATCAATATTTTAAAAAATTTAAAATATTTAAGAAAAAAAACTATGTTTATTATAAAATAGACTTAAAATTCTTAAAAAACATTAAGTTCTTATTTTTTGTTTTAAAATAAAAGTTTATAAAAAATAGTCCGTTAAACATAAATATTACAATAAAAAAATAAAATTAAATTTAAAAAAATATAAATACAATTATTTAATAATTAAAAATAATAAAAAACAATAGCTAATAATATTGTTAGAGCAATTTTCTTGTGCTATATATTTAACTTCTTCGCTACTTTCTCTTTCACTACTATCATCACTTTCTTCATTATTGAACATATCATCATATACTTCTTCAATTTTTTCATAATCTTGAAGATTTAATTTTGTTAATTCTCTAGCCTTTAATTTATTGAGATTATTATAAGGTAAATTTATTTTTTTCACAATAGTTCCATCTTCTTTGATTGTTTTAATTATAAGCTCTTCTCCTTTTTTCTTATAATTAGTTTTATAAGTTATTATATCTGTTTTTAGCAAATTAGTGTTTAAATTATAAAATTCATAAGCAGGTATTATTTTATAATTACGTTGTTGTAATAAATTTAAAATATTAGGTAATAAATCAACACTTTTCATATATCTATCTCTAAAACGAGACTAAGTTTATTTTCAAGAACAGAATTTTTCAAATGATTTAAAATAAAAGGCCAAATATCAGATTTTTGATCATCTTCACTATCTAAATTTACATGATTTACAATAAAATTCAATTCTTTTGCAATTGTAATGCTTTTTTCTGTAATCTTTCCTACAGCGGGTAACCTTAATAATATTGGAACATAAGTTGATTTGTTTATAAACGCTTCTTTATATTTTAGAAAAACCTTTTTAATTTGATTTTCATCATCTTCTATCTCCTCAGTGATTGCGATACCTACTTCCATATTATTTTCATGGATATAATCAATAATTTCTTTACTAAAATTTTCATGAAATGGATCTAAGTGGAATACTAATGGAATATTATAAGAAGAAGCTATAGATATTAATTTTTTTATATTTTTAGTTGGTCCTTCATCAAAAGATATCATTGCTAAATAAGAAGCATTTTTAGCTATAGAGTTTTCTAATAATTTTTTATTATCATGAATATTTATATCAGCTAGTAAAAAACTTAAATATGTATATATCATGGTATGCTGAAATTTGTAACATTTATGTAAAAATAAACATGTATCTAAAATTAAAAAATATTAATTTATAAATTATTTTTAAAAATATTTTAAGTTTGAAAATTTGAATTGTGTTTTTGTTATTTTTAGTATAATGTAAAATAAAATCTAAATATTTGCTTGTAAAAATTTAAAAAAAATTATTTTAAATTATTTCATACATTAAATTATATTTTATATTTATTAGATAGGCTATTTTAATATTTAATAATAAATATAATAATATAAAATATTTTTGTTCTTTGTTTTTTTAAATATGTTTATTTGATGATACAATTAATATTGTTTTAAATGGTATTATAAAGTTTGTATGTCGTAGAAAGTTTTAAATTTCTTTTTTATTAAAAAAATTAAATAGATTTAATAAATTACTAGATTTTTGATTTTTTAAAATAACATAAATACAAAATTAAATAATTTTTTAATACATTTATTATATTTTTTATTTATATTAAAAAATTAAAAAAAATTATAATTATATGAAAAAACTATTGTTTTATGATGTTTTAAAGCATATTTTAATTTAAAATTTTTTAAATTATGTTTTTTTTATATAAACTTCACGTACTAATCTATATTATTATTAAAAAGCCCTTTCAACTATGAATATAATTACCAAAACTAAAATCAAAGCTTTAAAAACAGCATTACTTAAAAGAAAGACTAATCTAATAATAATACATGGACCATCAGGTTGTTTAAAAACATCTTTTATAAAAGAAACGTGTGCAAGCTTAAATCTTCAAATTGAGTATATCGATAATATTCTTCAATATAAATCTAAGCTTGTTTTAAAAAATTCTGTTGGTTTAACTGATCTTGATGATTTTGATTATTTTATTAAATATAAATCAAAAATATGTAATATTACAAATTTAATAATTGAAACTAGATGTCTACCTTATATATATAAATATATACCATCAAGTATATGTATTAATTTAAATAAGTTAACAATTAAACAACTATCTAAACTAAATATAAAAGAATGTGATGATTTAAATTTAATAAGAGGTAATTTACATAGACTTACCTTTTATAAATATTCTCATTGTATTCCTTCATACAATATATATAAATATTTAAATTTTATTTATAGTTTTTCATACAATACATCAGATAACGTGGATAATAAACCTGATGATAATCAATTATTAAACAAATATATTTTTTATAATTCATTATATCTAATTGATTTTGATGATTTATATAACGTTTATAATGTAATTAGTCTATGTGATTCAAAGCTTCAAGAATTTGACGAATATTTAATTTATATTATAAAAACAAGCAAGAAAAATAATATTGAAGGTTTTTATAATTTTAAAATAATTTAAACAAATTTTATTTGTGAAAAGTTGTATATTACAATATCACATTTTATTTAATAAAACTTATATATGTTATTTTTAATCTTTTAATAATAAATAAATTATAAAATGATTAGATTTTAGATAATTATTTTAAAATAAATGACAAAATTATTTATGTATTATCTTATTATCAAAATCTTTTTTTTTCAAATTTATGTTTAAAATAAAATTACATTTTTTTTAATAGATATAATTTAATTTGTAGAAATTAATCAAATTTCATTTTCTTAAATTTATTATCTAAAATAAAAATTTTATTTTAAAATATATTTTATTTTTATATTAAAAAATATAAAATAGATATATTTGAAGAAAATTAAGTGATAATAAGATGTTTAATATGAATAGCTTTATATACAAAGTCTAAGAAAAATACTTATTTTTTTATTGTAAAATATGCTAATATTAAGATATTTAAGATGTGTTATATTATGTAATAAATTATTTTACTTATTAAATTAAAGGATTATACATTTAATAATTGTTATGATCTTAATTTTAAATTTAAGATTAAAGCATGTTTTTAAATGTAAAATATATTTATATTGTATATATTTCTAAATTGGAATTTTACATACGATTTTGCAATTATAAATATTTAAAATATCAAATTCCCATGTAATTATTTTGTAACTTTAAATAAATAAATTTTTAAATAATTTTTTTTAAAATAATTAAAAATTTGAAGTAATTTATTATGACCTCATATTTTATAAATTTTGAAATTAATAACTCAACTATTTATTTTTTTTAAATATTTATTTTCTTAACTATAAAAAACCCTTTTGAATGTTGCAACAATGGTACATGTTTTTATACGACCTGGATTTAAATAATTCATCTTTATTAATTGCAGAATATTTACACAAAAAACATGGCTCTTTTGATTCACTAAAATATGTTATTCTTAATTTATATAAGTTAAATTGTCAAGAAAGAATACTTGATATAATGGAAAAAGAAAATAAATGTTTAGAAGATATTGAGTTAAGAATTATATTTTATAAATGTTCGATAAAAAATGAAAATACTATTTCTTGTAATATGTTAAATAATAATTCTATTTCAAATTGTAAAAGTGCAAATAATTATGATAATTTAAAATTTAATGCTGATTTTTATAAGTCAGTTGAAATGTTTTGGAAAGCTCTTACAAAAAGCGATATTAATAGAAGAAACTTATTAATAGAATCTTATAAAATTTATTCATATAATATTGAACCTCTTTATTTTTTAATTTTGGAAGAATTGATAAATGATGTAGAATTAATAAATTTAATAGATTTAAATCCATACAAAGAAGTTTTAAAAGAAATTTTTACTGTAAAATATAATTCTGAATTTTATCATCCTTTTTATATTTTTCTGTATTCAAAATATCTGTACGTTGAAGAGGACGAATTTAAACTATTTAATCTTAGTCATTCATCATATAAACTGTATAAACATAGTATATTTACTTATCTTTCTTTAGGGCTTTATTTTATATTTAAAAAACAATATAAAGAAGCTAAAAAAATTTTGCTAATTTGGATTTCTAAAAATACCACTGATTTATTTATAATTTATCTTTATTTAGGAATATGCTACAGTAAACTTAGAGAATGTGAAAATAGTATAAGCTGTTTTAATATTTGCAATAAAAAAATGAATTGCACCTGGAAATCATATTATTATTTAGCTTATGAATATTTGAAAATGACTAATATTGAAAAATCAAAATTTTTCTATAAAGAAGGTTTAAATGTGGATAATAATATTAAGATTCAAGAAGGGTATATTATACTTTTAATTTACTGCGAAGATTATAAAGAAGCGTTACTATACTTGTCAAATACAGAGCATAATAAAACAGCTAATAATGATATGTATAAAAATTTAAAAATTGAAAACACATATTTGAATTATGCTTTTAATTATACTAATGAAAATTTAAATAACAATTTTAATTTATTAAGATGTTATTGTAATTTATTTTTAGGTAATATAAATGAATCTAAAAAATATTTAAATTTATGTTTAAAAGATTATAGATATTATTGTACTTTAGGTTATATTGAACATTTAACAGATAATATTGATAATGCTTGCGATGCTTACAATAAATCGTTACTTTTAAAAGAAAGTAGTGTTGTTAATAATTTAATAAATAGTGCTTTTGAACGGGATAAAGAGAATGATGTTTACAATTCTTGTACAGAAATATTTGAATTTTTATTTATCAATAATATGGAAATTGAAGTAATATAAACAAACAAATTAACATTGCTTTAAATATTTATAATTATAACGTATGATAATTATATTATAATAAAATTTTTAATAAATATTACAATTGGTTGTAAAAATTGATTAAAATATAAAAACATTGAATAAAGAATTTTTATGTCTTCTTGTTACTTTTTAATATTGTTTAATTTAAAGTGTAAAAATATTTTTTATGTTTTTTATATATACAAAATAAAATATCAATTACTAATAAATTTAACGTTTAAGTTTTTTTCAAATTTTCCCTAATTAAAATCACAATATAAATTAAAATTTGATTCATTCATTAATATTATTTAAACATATTTTCGTGACTAAAAAAATATGGATTTTTTTTACAAAAATTAAATAACAAAAAAACTACTGATTCAATAAAGAAAAAATTATAGTTTTTATTTTTAATAAAATTTTTTTCATATTCAAAAACGAAAAAAGTTAACATTGATATAAAATAGTTTTTTTATTTATTGATACTCAAAAATTTAAGTTTTGGTTTTAATAATCATATTTTTTATACTATGTATAAATTTAAATAAAAAATTAGTTTATTGGTTTTTTTATGGTATAATTAATACAAAAAATCATAATAAAACTAAAATTTTATATTTTTTCATTAATAAAAAACACTAAATACATACAATTCATTGTACTAAAAAAGACATAAGAATTTTTTTTCAAATTTTAGGATGAGATTTTAATGAAGCTGGATTGGTAAAGTTTCTAATGCACTAATATAAATTAGTTAACTGTTAACATTTAGACTTTACATTATCGAGTAGTCGAAGAATAAAAGAGAAAACTATTTTAAATATACTTCAAAATGAAAATTTTACTTCAATCGAATGTAAATGAATAAAGTAATCTTATTAACAACTTTTAGATTTAATATACAATTAAAATGTTGAAATAAAATAAATAATCTAAAATTATGTATTAAAAAAGACATATTTAAAATTTGTATGTTTATAGATTTAAAATGATTTATAAATTTACAAAGTCTTTTATATATTATAAATTTTTTTCTTTAGAAAACTTTGTTGTAATTTCTTTTATTAAAAAATAAATTATTTATAACTAGCTATTTTTAAATTTACAAACGAATTTTTTGATCAAACAATTACAAAATTAACATTTTAATTTAAAAGTATTTTTTATTTATAAACATTTTTGTAAATTAATAGCTAAATAAAAATTATTTACTATTTTTATATCTTCTTTTGTTAATAACTATAAGATAATAAGCATACAATGTTAAAATTTTCAACAAATATTTAAAATTTTTTTGTAAATGTTTATATTTAATATGACTTTTTTAACAAAATATTTTTTGAAATAGATTTACTTTAAATTATTAAAAATTAAATATGTTTTAATAATTATTTCACTTAAAAAAAATATAATAAAAATTTTTTTAAATAATAATCTTTGTATATAGAATTTATGAAAACTTATCTTCACATTAATTAAGTAAAAAAATATAAAATATTAATAATCAAATATTGCAAAAAAATAATATTACTTGGTAATTAACATTTTTTTTGATAAAAACTTTTAATTCACTAATATTTAACATTTAATTATTATTAGAAAATTTTTTAAAATAAAAACGTTATCACTAAATTTTATTTTGCTGATATGTCATCTTTTAATATTTTAAGTGAATATTATTAAAAACAATTTATTTATATTTATTACATAGACACGTTATTAATCATGTATTCAAAGTTAAAACTATAATTTACTAAAACTATTATTAATCTCTTATAAACAATTTAAAATTTGAAATTATATTGAAATATAATAGAATTCTAGCTTTTTAATTGGTTAAGATTTATTTTGATATTTTAAATTAAATGTATCGTGATTTATTAAAACAACTGTTTAAAATTTGTTAAAAATATAAATTTTTGTTTTTTAATTAAAATTTTAATAGTAAAAATTTATCATTTAAAATTTAAAATAAATATTAATTTCACATTACTAAATTAATTTTTCATAATTTAAAATTAAAAAATAGTAAATAACTAAATAATTTTTTAGTTTATTATCTAATATAAATGTTTTATTTAAATTTTTTATATTTATAAATCATGATTTAATTACAATAAATATTTAAATTTAAATTATTTTTAAATAATAAAATATAACTTATATTAAAAATAATTCATGTTTAAAGCATATAAACAATTTTATAAAACATACTAAGTTTTTTATTTTTAATTTTAATTTTATCAATATATTTATATTAATTTAAGTATATTAATAAAAAATTATAAATAAATAATTTTTAATGTAATATGAAATTTATTTTCTTGCTTATTTTAATTGAAAACAAAAATCCTATTAAAAATCTTGCATTTAAAGCTACAATATTTAAAAATATATGTTTAAATTCAAAATTTACTAAAAATAACTTAAGAAATTTAACAACAGAAATAGTCCCGGAATCATTTTCTGGTTTAGTTTATAAAAATATACCAACTCAATGCATTTCTTTAAATAATAATTATCAAGAAAAATTTTATATTTGTAATTATAAAAATAATGCAACGAATGGATTTTGTCAACATATGGTAGTATCTTCTATTTACGAAATTTCAAATAATAATTTAACAAATTTATCAAAAAAACCAGTTGTTGTGCATAATCCTTTCGAAATGTTGTGTCGTAAAATGCTTTATGATTGTTGTATGATAAAAAATTATAATAATGCTTCTTTGTCAATTTTATTTAATAAAATATTAAAAGAATTAAATAATACTGCTAGCATTTTAAATATAGAATTAAATGATTTTTATGTTTTTGTCGAAAAAAAAGATCTAATCTTGGGATTTATTAAGATGGAAAAATCAATTAATTATATAACACCAGAAATACAAATTTTAAGATTATTAAATTCATTAATTGATATCAAACAAAATGAAGTAAATAGAGAAATAATATATGAACAAATGTTAGAATATGTTAATTTTATTACAGAAACTATAAATTTATATGTACATATGTATGAAAATAAAAAGAAAAATTATGTATTTAAAATTTATAAATTTACTAACTTAAATTTTTTTGAATATTGATATAAATAAATTGTGTAAATGAAAAATTAAAATTTTATTTTTTTATATATTTATCGTTTAATTATTTTTGTACAGAATTATAAATAATATAAAAATCTTATATTAATAAAAATTTAAATAAGTTTATATACATAAGAAATTACTTTAATAAAATTTAAACAAATTTGTATTCACATTTATTTTAATTTGTTTTACAAAATTTAATATTATATTAAAGATAAAAAAATATTGGTTTGATTGTAACACTTGAAACACAACACCCTTGTTTTGTATTTATCTTAATGGAAATATTAGACGAAAAAGAAACTATGGAAGAACAAAATTATGAAGAAAACACACAAGACAATGATGGAATAAAATGTCCCATATGCTTTACTGAATATACATCAACTGGTATCCATAGAGTTTCGAGTTTAAAATGTGGACATTTATTTGGGTATGGATGTATATTGGAATGGTATGATAAAAGAAGAGTTGTTTTATGTCCTATTTGTGGTATCAAATGTCCAAAGTCACAACTCAGAATTATTTTTTCTTCAAAAATAGTTTCTTTCAATACAGACAATGTCAATAAACTACATGATCAATATATCGCTGAGATTAATAAAAACAAGAAGTTGCTAGAAGAAATTTGTAGTTTAAGAACAGAAATAGATGTTTTAAAATTAAATAACAAAACACATTGTCAATGCCAAGTTAAAAAAGTTAGTGATAATCTTTTTATGGATTTTATTAGAAAAACAAAATTATCAATTTGCACAAAAAGTGCCATTTTAATATATGACGAAATCGATGATTCTATTGTTATATCTTCTACAAAAAATAATATACCAACTATTTTTAAATATGTAAATTGTGATATTAGTTTAACAAAATCTTTTAATAGCAGTTTGAGATCTTATATTAATAATTTAAAGCTCAACGAAGGAAATTTGTATTTAAGTATTGATAAAAATTTTTATGTTATAAATAATTATAATTTTAATACAATTTATACAGAAACTTTAAATAATAGGATAACTGCACTTGAAGTACACAATAAAGATAGAGATTTGGTTTTATTCGCTGATGACAGAGGTTTTATAATTTTAAATATTATTGGAATTTCTTTAAGAACCATTAAAATTTGTAAAGAACCTATTCATTCATTGGTTTTAATGGAAAATAAAGCATATATAGGTACTGTTTATAATGTATATAGTATAACACCTAATTGTTCATGGAGAGATTTTGTAAATTCTAATGAAGATTTTATAATAGATAAAGTTTCATTAAATGATGTAAAGTTTGATAAAAAAATGTGTTGTATAAATATATTCGGACATGATAATACATTAGTTATAACATATAGATTATGTGATAATAATATAATTCATTATTTTTTAATAATAAAATTGAATTATTTATCAACTTGGGTTTAAAACAAATTATTAAATATAAAGAATATTTTTTCGAAAATTTTTTTATTTAGTAGACCAATTTAAGAATAAAATTTATGTCGTAAATACAAATGGAGAAAAAAAATGTAATTATCAAATTCAAGAAACTATTGTAAGTTTTTGTGTTAAACAAAAAATTTTAGTTGTATTAAGTGAACAATTTTTGTATGTATTTAGGAAACTATGTTAAATTATAAAAAATAACTATACATTGTGATATATAAAAATTTTATTAAGTATAATTGATTCTAAGATTAAATTGTAAAAAAAAACATATTCATATTTTTAATAGTTAAATTCATAATATCATGTAAAAAAATAATTTATTATGTTTTATTTATACAGATTGTAATTATTATATATAAGTTATTTAATATTATGAAAATCCATGTTTTATATTTATAAATTTTTACTCTATAAAATAAGAATATTTTTGATTTTAAAAATAACATATGTAAAAATATAATAGATATTTATTAACCTAAAATTTTAAAAAATAAAATAATAAAATATATATAAACATCTATAAAAAATACTTGTTTTAAAAAATCATTTATTAAATAAAAATTATCTAATTTAATTTGAAATTTGTAGCAGAAACTTAATTACAATTTAAAAAATAAATAATTTAAATTTTTCTTTTTAACAAAATTTTATTTTAATGTGTTAAAAGCTAAAAAAATTTTACACTTAATACTTTTTATTTTTTATTATATTTGCTCTTTATTATGTTATATTTTTAATTATATTAACAATACATAGCCTAATATATTCACAGAAATATTTGATAATACTAATTAAAAAATAAAAATATATATAATAATTAATTATTTGTTTAATTAGTTTAATGGTAAGTTGTATTAATGCTTTCTATATATTTGATATGAAGTTTATTTTTTTCAAACAAAATAATTTAACTTTAAACATATCTAAGAATTTTGTTATATGTTTCATTTTATTATTAAAAATTAATCTATATAAAATAAAATTATTAGGTTATTGCTTTGTAAATATTCATTTTTATTAATATTTTCAATTTGTGAGATTAATATTTTTGTTTCAACTCAACATTTTTAGCTTTTATATCTCTATAATCAAATTATAATCATTATAAATAAAATATTAAAATAAAAATTGTTTCTAACTTTTTTAATATAATATAAACTAAAAAAAATTTTGTTTTTTATATTTTTATAAATACATAATTATATTAAATTATCTAATAAAAAAAACACCCTGTGCGGGGCTCGAACCCGCGGCCCTTAGGTTAAAAGCCTAATGCTCTACCACTGAGCTAACAGGGCTTATATATGCATATGCAAATGAACAAATTATATCATTTTTGATTTTATTTTAAAAATGTTCTAAATATAAAAATTTATTAATAATTATATTAAGTTATGTGATGCTTTAATTTTTGTAATATTTATTATTATGATTTAGAACAAATGTTAAATTTTACTTTTAAACAAATTTAAAACCACAACATATATATAGTTAAAACTAATTATACAAATTTAATTAATTATATTTATACTAAATATTTAATAATAATACAATAAAAAAGAAATAACATAAATATTCTTAATTTATTATCTTTAAATAGATTAACCAAATTTTACAATTTAAATCTTTTTAAAATTTTAAGGATAAAAATAAATAAAATTTTTTTTCTTAATAATAAAATAGTATGATTGCATTTTTCTAATTTAAAATCATTTAAATGTTTGATATAAATGTTGAAAATTTGTAATAAATTAAATTAAAATAATTTATAAATTGCTAACTTATATAATATAAAAATGAATCAAATTTATAAAAATTTAAATCTTATTAAACATTGTATGATAATATTAATTTTAAACAAATAAATTATTTTAATTTTATTACAAATGAATACATATTATAAAATTTAATATATAACAAAATAAAAAATCAAAATTAAAAAATGAAAAATTTTATGTTTTTTAAATAAAACCTTTAATAAATCATTTTATCCAACATTCTAAACAAGATGGAATATATTTTTCTCCATTTCCTGAATTTGTGTCAATATCGCCAGAATTAATACTACCTCTAATTTTTTTATTTCTTTCAGCGTTTTGATCACAATAATAACATTTGACTCTGAAAGTTTTTACTTTAATATTTTTTTTTGTTAAAATATATTTGATTGTATCCCACATATCATGTTTAAATGTATGAGATATTCCAGAGCAAATTATACGGATGTCATAGTTATTAGCAATTTTAATTAAACTATCAATATGCTTCGTTTCTAAAAATTGAACTTCATCAACAAATATGGTATTTATACAATAATTATTATTATTAAAGAATTTGTTTTCTATTGTATTGTATAAATCATCCTCTTTTTGAATTACTAAAGTTGGAATAATTTTTTCCTCAAATCCTTCTGCTCTTGATCTTATTCTAAAATTTTCATTTTTTCCGACTATATCAGATACTACTGTAATATAATTTTCTCGTTTCATTAATCTCATCAATTCGATTAAATACTTTGTTTTTCCTGACATAACAAGACCAGTTATTAATTCAAATCTCATTAATGGGTTTTTTGCAAATTATTTAAATTATGATAAAAAAAATTTAAAAATAATAACATTAAAAATTCTTTAAAAGTAAAATTCATGTTTTATATAATTTTAAAAATATGATATGTTAAATTAAAATGATAAAAATTCAAATCGATTAAAAAAATGACATTTGTAATTTATTTTTTGTGATAATTTTGTTTTATCTATAAATTTAAGTGTTTTACTGTTATTAAAAAAACGTTTTATTAAAAATAATTTAAATTTATATGTATTTAATTCTTAAAATTTTACTATACTATTGAATCTATTTTTAAATGATAAATAATATAAAATTAAAATTTTATGATAGTTTTTAGAATATTTAAGTTGAATATTAAAAAAATACAAAGAAATAATTTTATAAAAAAATTAAATTTTGTGATAAATAAGTTATTTAGTTATGAAATTTTAAATTAAATTTATGATCAAAATTTTACAATACTAATGTTTAAATACAAGTCAAAAAGTTTTATTTATAAATAATTACATGTACATTTTATATCTTATTAAGTAATATATTTATTAAAAATAATCTAATAAAAGTTTATTTATAACAATTATTATTTTAAATTATTTTTAAATGAAATGAACATAAAGATAAAGATTAAATTTAAATGTCAGATCAATTTAAAACAATAATTTACACATTAAAATTTTAAAAATATGTTAGAAACCATAACGTTTTGAATTGCAAAAATTAAAAATAAAATTATATCATTCATATTATTTTAGTTAGATGTGAATGATATAAGCAAGTTTTTTTTATTTAAGTATTTATATGATAATTACATTTTTATAATTTAGATTTAAAAATAAAGTTTAAACACTTAAATTTTTTTAAAAAATATAAAAAATGTGTTTAAATATCAATAATAAAAAAATTACAAACATTATTTCCTCATTTATATGGTTACAATATTAAAATTATAAATTTTAAAAATCTTTTTAATATTATATTATACATATATTAAAAATTTAAAGTTTAATATATTTTTTGAAATTTTGATATCTTAAAAAAATAATAGGCAATAATTTTTTAAAGTTTTTATCTTTTAATTAAACCTAAAAATATTTTTTGTAAAAACTACAAAAAAATAAATGGAACACGTCATTTTACATTGTCATTATGTGTATAAATTTATTGTGATTTTGCATGACATGTAATTGATAAGAACCAATAAAATTGAATGTTTATTTTACTAATCAAAATTAAATTTTAGATTATATAACTTTTTAAATTATTAATCAATTAATAAAGCAACATATAAATATTTAAAAAAAATTTCTTCAATCATAAAATTTAAACAACTATTTGTTAAAAGTAAAACATTGTATATTTATAAAAAATTATATTTATTAAATATGTACAAAAATATCAATAATATAAGAACTTTATCAGTAGATATGGTAGAATATGCAAAAAGTGGTCATCCTGGTGCTCCACTAGGTTTAGCTCCTTTTATATATATTTTGTATAAAGATTATCTTAATATAGATCCAAATAATGTAAATTGTGAAGGAAGAGATATATTTATATTATCAAATGGACATGCTTGTGCAATTCAATATGTTATGAATTATTTATTAGGTTATTTAGATATGGAGGATTTAAAGAAATTTCGACAATTGGAAAGTTTTACACCTGGTCATCCAGAAGGTAAATCTAAAGGTATTGAAGTATCAACAGGACCATTAGGACAAGGTGTTTCTAATTCAGTTGGTTTTTCAATTTCTTCAAAAAAACTAGGATTATCAAATCACATTTATTGTATTTTTGGAGATGGTTGTTATATGGAAGGAATTTCACAAGAGTCTTTTTCGATTGCAGCTAATTTAAAATTGGATAATTTAACATTTATATATGATTTTAATCATACAACAATTGATGGATCAACTGATTTATCTATGAATGAAAATGTTGTTCTAAGATTCAAGAGTCTTGGATTTTTTGTTATTGAAGCTGATGGAGAAGATATAAATGATATTAAAAAGGCACTTGATTATAAATCTACTACGACTAAAGTTATAATTTTGCATACATTGATTGGAAGAGATTCAATTGTACAAAATAAAAATAAAGCACATGGAAGTCCATTAGGAGAAGAAGGTGTTAAATTACTTAAAGAAAAATACGGGATACCACAAATACCATTTTATATATCAAATGAATTAAAAGAAGAATGGCAAGAAATTCGAAATAAAAAATTAACATTGAAAAAAAATATATTTAATCAAAAAAGCAAATGTTGATACTTTAAATTTATATTACACAGATACTATTTCGGAAGAAACATTAGCTACAAGAAAAATGTTTTCAATGGTATTAAATGATTTAAAAACAAAAGATCAAATTATATGTGGGTCTGCAGATCTCGCAACATCTTGTCTTAATAGATTTGATGATTACGTCAATTTTTCATCATCAAATAGAATTGGAAATTATATTAATTTTGGTATAAGAGAACATTCAATGTTTGGTATTGCCAATGGTATATCGGCACATGGATATTTCATTCCTATTTTTAGTACTTTTTTAAATTTTGTTTCATATGGATTTCCCTCTGTAAGATTAGGTGCATTTGGTAAATTAAATAATGTATATGTATTAACGCATGATTCAATAGCTTTGGGAGAAGATGGTCCAACTCATCAACCAATAGAAGTTTTATTAACATTAAGAAGCACACCAAACCTTTATGTTATGCGTCCATGTGATATGAGAGAATGCAGAGCTGCATTAAAAGCTTGTTTTTTATTAACTGGTCCAAAAGCAATAATTTTAACAAGACAAAAAGTTTCACCTATAAAAGACACATCTGAAAAGAATTGTCTAAAAGGTGCATATTATTTACAAGAACACGAAAATCCAGATTTTATCTTATTAGGAACAGGATCAGAAATTGAATTATGTTATAAAATAATTGAAGTGTGGAAAGAAAAAAGAATATCTTTGGTTTCATTCTTTTCTTGGGAACTTTTTGAAAAACAAAATGATGAATACAAAAAGTTAATATTAAAACCAAATGTTTGTAAAATTAGTATTGAAGCATCAACCACATTTGGTTGGCATAAATATTCTGATTTACAGATTGGAATCGATAGATTTGGTTGGAGTGGTAAAAGTAATGAAGTTTACAAAGCTGCAGGTTTTTCTTCTGATAAAATAATTGAAAAAATCAAAATATTTTTAGAAAAAATAAAATTTTATTAAGTTTTTCTATTATTTTTTTATTCTTTTTATATCTTTTCTTTCATCGTATTTCAAATCAGGTTTAATAAAAAATTTAGACTTAGTAATCACCTTCTTTTTAATTTTTATTGAGTTTTCAAGATTTTTAATTCTATTCAAAATTTTTTTCTTTGCATCATTTCCAAACTCTCCATTTTGATTTTTATTGTAAGCGTCAAGTCTAGCACATAAAGAAATTTTTGAAGCTAATGATCGAGCCACTTTTCCTTTATATTCTAAAGGAGTTTGACCTAATAAACTAGATTCAAAAATTATACCATATTTTGGTGTATTCGATTGTCTCCTAAGTGCTTGAAAAAGACTCTTTTCAGCACCTATAAGTTGAACAGTTGATCCAGGAAGCTTAGCTAAGTTACTTAAAGAACCAGCTTTGGATATAAGTCTAGCACCTATTATATCTCCAATAAAATTAGTCAAATTTGGAGCAACAATTTGCATTTTTTCTTTAATATAACTTGATAAATTATTTCTATACTCAAAGTTTTTAATTATACTTTTACAATCATTAACAATATTGGACATATCATTTTCTGAAATATCAGCACCCATTGAATTTTTTGCAAGATCAACTATTTCTTGCCAGTCGACATCTGCATGTTCTTGTAAGTTTTTTATATTTATTTTATTTTTATTCTGTAAAACTGATACTATTTTTACATACATTTCATTATTATCGACAATTATACTAAGTTCTGGAAAATGGACACCATACCACTCCCTAATTCTCATACAATGTAAATTTATATCTTTGTCAATATCTAATAATAAATTTATTGATTGAATTATCATAAAATCAAGTTTTTCTGTACAAAATTTTAATTTATACAATGACATTTTGTGTGATAAATTTAAAGTTTTTAATAAATCCATTTTATCATAAAATTTCTCAATATTATTTCTTATCAACTTGAATGTATCATCTTGAATAAATTTTGCATTTATTTTACATTTTGTTAAAATTAAATCTGTTAATTTTTTATCTCTAACTGCTAAAATTTCTGTTTTATTGCTAAAAATTTTATTAATAAAATTTTCTAGATTTTCTGGAAGTTCATTACAATCTAATTTTTTATAAGTCTCAAATGATTCATCATTTGTAGTAAATTTATATGAATCTACAATTAAAATATCGTCTTTTTGTCTTTTAAATAATGTAAAATCGCTTGCTGTTTCTTGTAAATAAATCATTTATGGATAAAATGGGTGAAATATAATAAAATAAAAAATTATAAATAATAAAACACTATGATTAAATTTCTTTTGTATTTTAAAAACGTATTAAAAATTTAAAAACTTAAAAATTATTTTTGTGCCACCATATATATTGTAAACAAAAAGTTAACTATAAAAAATTAAAATATATATTTTGATGAATTTTATTAATTTTATAAATATTTAAATATTTATGTTTGAATTTTTTATATATGAATTTGTAATATATTTACAAACTATTTTTAAATTTTTATATAAAAAATATTTTGTTTCAGTTTTAACAATAAAACTAATTTTATTGGATATATTTGTCTTAATAATTTTATTATATTAAAATTTTAGTACTTTATATGTTTGATAAATAAAAAGTTGTGAAATAAAAAATAAAAGATTTTAAGTTATTTAAAAAAAAAGTCTATACTTATTTTATATATATATAAAAATATTTTATTATTATTTAATTTTAAAAAAATTTATAATTTAATGTAAATTTTGTGACTTAAATCATAAAAATAATTAGAAAATAATTATATCATGTTTTCATAAAATTATATTGCTTGTTTTTGTTATTTTATACTTTTATTTTTATTATTTATTTTTTTAAAATACAATATAAGTTAATATAAATCATAAAATTTATTTTATTTAACAATAAAATGTTTAAACAAATTTTCAAATTTTTAATCACATCTTAAAAAAGAAATAAATGATTTTTAATTATACTTATAAAGTTTTAAATTTATTAGTAAAAATTTTAGCGTTTTATTTATTTATCTAATATAAATTAATGTTTTTAACATTATTTAAATTCTTATCAAAAATTTATAAAAATTATAGTATATTTAAAATTCTTTGCAGTCTTTTGTTAATTCTATATCTTCAGGAGGTATGTCAATTTTTTCTAGTACTAATTTGTCTTTTATGAACTTTATTCCAAATTTAAATGTATCATTTGCATTTTCATAAAGATTTTTATAAATTGAAAGTTTTTCCAAATAAATAACTGCTTTATAATTTGATAAATAATTATTGTAAATATTTGAATCAAGTGACACAACAATATCAAAATATTGATTAAATATAATATTTTACATAAAAAAAGTAGGTATTGAAATAAAACATATGTGTTTTTGTTGTCTAATGATTTTTTTTAGATTAAATAAATCTTTTTCAATATTTGATGTATCATAAGATGGAGAAAATAATGAATATATAGCTACACGACAATTAGTGTCACTATTTAAATATTCCTTTATAGAATGCATTGTTGTTTCGTTTCCAACTAACACATTATTTGAATATGTCAATTTATTAATTAATGAAAATTTGCTATTTTCATTATTCAATTGAATGTTAGCGTATCTCCATGCAATATACATTTTACTCGTTTTTTTTCTTTATCAATGTTACTCATATGTTTATATACTTCGAATTTTTATTTTCCATTTTATTGTCTTTATTAACAATTAAAATTTTGTTTTCGTTGTTATATACACCTTCTGATATCCACGTGTTTATCAAAAATTGATGCATATATGAATATTCATCTTCTTTAATCAAAATTAACATTCCCTCTTCTAAATGTGTTATTATTTTATCTAGTAATGGTATTCCAATAGTTTCTTATTAAAAGCATTTGATCTAACAAATGAACTCATGGGTTTTAAAATTTGACCCAGTTTATGTGTGGAATTTATGTATCAGAACATTTTGATGAAGAAATCATTCAACTTAGTTAAAAAAGAGGTAGAGACTATCATGGTTTGATAAAATACGATGATTTGACTATTTGTTCTTCGGTTTTATACATAAGAGATGAAATTAAACAACCAATTTGTACAGATAAATATATTTTTTTATATAATGGAGAAATATATAATGAATCAAAAAGTGATACGTTTTTTATTAAAAGTGTTATCGATGAAAATATTGATACAATAAAAAAGGAAAATATTGAAAATATTAAATTTTTTTTACAAATAATTTATGAAAAATTAACAAATACGAAAATGAATTAAGTTTAGTAATAATTTTAAAAATTTTATTTTATTTTTAAAGATGACGTTGGTAGAAAAGTCTTGGATTTTTGAAAAAACAATTTGGAATTTCTTCTGTGAAATATGATTATGAAATTAACAGTAATTTTTTGTATATTTATAATAAAATAGATAAAAATATAATAACCTTTGAAAAAGTCAATTATTTTACTGAAAGATTTGCATGTATAGGACACTTTACAAATAATTATATTAAACAATTATTGTCTATAAATAACAAAAATATCGATATTGAGATTTTAAAAAATAATTTTTATCCTATTAGAACATCAAATAAAATTCGATTTTAGAATTAGATGAATTATTAAAATTAAGTGTATTTAAAAGAATTCCAAATGATGAGTTAGTAATTTTTTTAGTGGTGGTATTGATAGTATAATATTAGCTATGTATCTCCATTTTGTAAGTGATATAAGTCGTCCTATTTATTTAATCAATACTGGTTTTAATAATTCACAAGATAGAATAAATGGAAAATTAGCATATAAAGAATTATCTTTAAAGTTTAAAAATCGAAAATGGATATTTATTGAAAATAATTTAAATATAGAATCAATCAAAATACTAAAGAAAAGATATATGATTTGATCTATCCTAAATCTAACAATATGGATTTTAATATTAGGACAGTTTTGTATTTTACAGCAAAAACTGCAAGAAGTTATTCTAAAGTTGGATTTTTAGGATCAGGTGCAGATGAATTATTTTGTGGTTATAATAAATATAAATCTGAAAAACCGTCTAAAAAAATGCTTTTTTGACATTATAACTATATCGTATCATAATCTTACTAGAGACGATAGGGTTATTTCAAACAATAATTTTGAATCAAGACTTCCATTTTTAGATAAAAAATAATAAATTTTGCATTAAATTTAAAAGAGATGATTTGCAAAATGAAATTGAAAATAAAATTATATTGAGAAAAATATTAAGATATTATAATTTAAATAATCTTTCTAATATTCCAAAAAAAGCAATGCAATATGGCAGTGGAATTTTTAAATTAGAAAAATGTATTTTTTAGATTATTAAAACATTTATAAATTTATTTTTACTTTTTACATATTATATGTTTAATATAATTTTTTTAAAATAAAATTAATTAAATTTTTTTTATTATATTATTAATCGAAAATGAATATATTATTATAAATATATTTAAAAGTTTTTAAACCTATACATACATTGTTTATTATATTATAATTAATATACTAATTCGGTATCGAACGACTTGTGGACTTACACATTTTTTTATGTTTAATTATTTATATGTTTAGATTATTATTTTATATTTATATTATAAAATTTTCTTTAACTTTTTTTTGATTAAAAACATATAATTTTATTTGATCTTATAAGTTAAATTTAATATATGGGATTATAAATCAAATTACTTTTTTATTTCAGTAAAGTTATTTCATTTTATATTTTTTAAATCTTTAATCCATAAATTTTTTTAAGTTTTGTTTGTGTTATAAATTTGATACTTACAATATTTTAGAATAATAATTTTTATAGTTTAATGACTTGTAAAAATTTTTGTCTATTTTTTTATAATATTTTAAAATAAAAGTATTTTTTATAAAAATATGGTTAAAAAATTAATCTATATTTAAACACTAAAATGCACATTATATCTTCTATTAATTTAAAGACCATTTTAAATCGAATATTTAACAAAAAAATATTTATTATATTTAAGGTTAATGTTTTTTGCAATATAACTATATTTAAGGAAGTTTGATTTTATATATTGATATTTTTTTACATTTATATTAATTATTTTTGTTTTAAGTACTTTAATATTAAAATTAAAAATTATCTTTAATTTTATAATATAAAAACTTAATAAAAAAATAAAATTATTAAAGTTTAACAAATAAAAAAATTAGGATATTTTTAACTTAAAAAATTATAACCCATATTATTTTCGAATATTAAATATAAAATAAACTAATTTAATTTAGAATGTTTCTATAAATTTTATCTTCTTTTTTTTCATATCTAAATCTGCTATCAACAAAATCTTTATTTTCATAAAAATTATTAGGTATACTTAAACCATATGATTTTAACTGCTTTTGTAATTCCTCTCCATAAACATAATGAGAGTTAAATGCACGTAATCGTTCGTTAAACATTTCTTTAAGGATAAACAAAACGACATCTACATTACTTTTTTTAAAATATTTCAAAAATTTCTTTTTCATATTTTTCGAAACAGAATACCTTTGTGCTCCCATAAAAGAATCTAATACAACACTAATAGCATCATCTATATCTTCAAATGTTACAAAAGATCTCAATTCTATTTTAGCAAATGCTTCAGAAATTCTTATAATCGATTCAATATGTCTTACTGTTATTGGCAATCCGGAAGAAATACTTTCTTTTCTTAAATCCGAATACATATTTGAAATTTTTTCTACATTTACATTTGAAAATACAGGATGAATATTTGTCTTAGCATATAATATGTATTTTCTTAAAAAATTATGATCTAAAATTTCCATACCTTCTTGTTTTTTACCTTCATGTGAATTTAAAATGTAATCGGCCATCATTTCATCCTCTTTTAAATCAACAATGTCTTTAATGACACATAAAATATCAAAACGAGACAAAATGGGATCACTTAAATTTACATTTTGTGCAAATGTCATAGATGAATTATAAATTCCTCTTGTAGGATTTGCTGCTGCTATTACAGTACATCGTGCATGCAATGTAGCCACTATTCCTGCTTTAGAAATAGATATAGATTGCTGTTCCATTGCTTCGTGAATTGATGTCCGATCGTGTTCATTCATTTTGTCAAATTCATCTATTAAACAAACTCCTTTATCTGCAAGAACAAGAGCTCCTCCTTCAAGCGTCCATTCTTTTAAAACAGGGTCTCGTTTTACAGTTGCAGTAAGACCTACAGCAGAAGCTCCTTGACCAGTGGCTAAAACTGCTCTATTACTAATTTTTTCCACGTATCTTAAAAATTGAGATTTGGCTGTTCCCGGATCGCCCAATAATAAAACGTTAATGTCTCCTCTGGTTCGATGATTATTTTTTTCTTTTGGTACACCTCCAAAAAGTGCTAAAGCAATTGCTCTTTTAACATTAAAATGCCCACAAATTCCAGGTGCTATTGAATTAAATAAAATATTTTTAGCATTAGGTTTTTTTGCAAATCTTTTAATATCTTTAATATCCTCAGCTGTAATTTCTACTTTACCAACATTTTTATCAATTGAAACCGCTTCTATAACAGTAAAGAATACTGGAAATCCATTTTTTACATTCAAAGCAACATTAAAATTATTTTTATATATTCCTGTAATTTCAATTTCTTCACCTGGTTTAGCTAAATCTATAAGATCATAAAAAAGTAAAATTTCTTTTGATCTAGGCAGTGTTCCTGCTGGAACAGTACCAGGAACTTCTTGGACTGTCAACTTTTGAAAATCTTTATAAATTGTTTCTGAACTATTTACAACAA
>KE647050.1:0-11103 GCA_000447185.1 Vairimorpha apis BRL 01 | reverse complement strand
AAAATATAAAATTTCAGAATTATTTATATTTTACAAATTTAATTTTCATATTTATGCATTATATTTCATTTTTTAAAGATTATCAAACGTTAACTTAATATAAAAAAATAAAAAAAATACAAACTAGATATATACATTTATTTACAAATAAATAATAATATAAAAAGAAAAACAAATATTTAATTGGTTTCTTAAAAAAGATATAACAATTATATCCATGTTATGATCTAAAAATTATATATATAGACTAAATTCAATCATAATACAATAATTTTCTTAAGTTAAGACAAAAAGAATAAAGAATAAAAAACCGAAAACCACTGTTGCTCCAATATAATATAACCATGTTTTAAAATGATTAGGCTTAAGTTTTCGAATATTTTTAATATTTCTAAATATGCTGTTCAGTGTATCATTAAATCCTGGTTCTAAATTTTTTAATTTAATGTTTTGAGATCTTATTTCATCTGACATTTCTAATGCGACATGTTTAAGTACACTTATACGTGATCTAAGAATTCTTTCTTCATCATCTGATTCATATTCTAACATTCAAGGGATAAATTTAAAAAAAATAGGGATATAATGATATTTTGTATTTTTTGTAAAAAAAAGTTAAAAACAAAAAAAGCTTATAACTCTCATTCACAAAATCAAAATCATAAAGAAAATGAAATGAAATTGAGAAATGATAAACAAAAATTTAAAAATATTTTTATTACAAATTTGTGTAGTTTTATATACAGATATGATGAATTCAAAAATTTAATGGATGTTTATAAAGTTTATTTAAATAATAATATTATACGATTTGAAGATGTAGGATATAAAAATATCAACTCATTGGCTTTGGATTTAAAAGATAAGGTAGATATAGTTAAAAAAGATGAAAAATGGTTTGTTAAAGGATTTGATAGATATACTATTCCAGAAAAACACACTTTAAAAGAAGAAGAAAATAGTAGTGATTTAGACGTTAAAGAAATAGGAAATATAGATTTAGATGAATATGAAGAAGTTGAATGTTTTGATGATATTGATTTATATAAATACATTAAATAAATTTTTTATTATACAATAACTACTAGTTAATATATTGAGAGTATAATGTATTTTACAAAATTTCTTGGAAGCCCTTCAATATATGAAAAAAGTTACTAAAAATTTTAAAAGTGCAATTTCTTTTTGGAGTGATGCTAACCAAATTACTTCAAATTATGATGAAGAACAAATATTAAGTGAGTTTTCTTTTACATCTGCAGAATTCGTTGATAATGTAGAATATAATAAGCCAACACACATAAAATTTATTATTAGAGATATTGAAAAATATGAGGACCGTACAATTCTAATTGGAGACGACGTTATATGCAATATTTATGGTGAGTGGAGAGAAATTAATTTTGAAAAAAATATAAAAATAACTGTTACAAAATGTTTGTGTTGTGAAAAAGAATTGTTGAAGAATACAGATTCAGATTATATATATATTAACATTACTGATGATCATCATTGGTTGTTTATTGAAGACGATTTAATGACAATAACAAATTTAATATCTGCTATTAGGTGTATAAATAATCCTTTTATAAACACTAAAATAGCAGATATTTTGTTTGAATTTAATGATAAATGTCTAGTTAATGGTATTATTTTACATGAAATAATGGAAGAGTGTATGTTAAAAGAAAATTATACGCTACCATTTATTATGATCAAAATTAACGAATCAATAAAGAAAAATTTACTTAATATTTATATATGTGAGACAAATGAAAAAAATGTCAGAAATGATTTGATATCAATGATTCAAAATATTAAATCCTTTGAACGTCATAATATTGTTTTTGATGATTTCGAAAAAAGAATCGTGTCTCTAAGTATGAATTTGAAAGGAAATTTGGATGCTATAGGTAAAAATACTGTTTTAGAAATAAAAAGTGGTAAATCTATGGAAGTTTCACATAAAGCACAAGTTATTTTATACAGTTTAATGATGAAAGAAAAATTTCAAAAATATTTTCAACCATATTTATATTATATAACGTCAAAAAATTAGTAAAGGTTGAATTAAAACATGATAGAAATCAAAAAGTTTGATGATATTAAGAAATAAATTAACAAATATTTCTGGAATATTAGATTGCTCATGTTATGAACTTAAAATTTGTAAAATAATCAAGAAAATTTTAAGTTTAAGATCAGATCATTTTTTAAAAAAAATGTGGAATGCTATAGAAAAAGAAGAAAATTACAGAATTAAAGAAACATGGCATCATGTAAAATTAAAAAAACAACTAGGCACATTGGTTATTTTTAGGTATGATGATAAAATAACTAATATTGAAGATATGTTTATTAATATCTACAGCGAAGATTTCGTTAAATTATGTAAAGGAATTATTAATAAAATTGATAATACTTTTTTACATGTTGCCCTTAGTGAAAAAATTAAATTAGAAAACGGTGAATACTATTATATTAGTTTTGGAGCATCAGATCCTTTTTTTAAATATATGAGATATTCTTTAGTTCAGTTGGCTTTTTTTAGATACGTAGAAAAAAATAAAAAAGGTGGATTTAAATTACCTAACGAAGATAACGGTCTAATTTTTGAAAACGAAGTGCAGGAAATTAGTGATGATTTATGTGATTTTTCAAGTTTTGATGATGAAATGGAAGAAGAAAACTTTTGTAAACGTTTTAAAAATGAAAGTACTTCAAAAATCATAAATCAAGAAAATAATAGTTCTCCAATTTTTTTTCAAATTGAAAATGATAAAAATAATGATAAAAATTTAAAATTTTCACAATCTTCTATTGAGAATAATTCCACACCTACGAATATATTAGACAAACAAATAAATTTTTGTCTTGAAGAAAAGTCATTTTCATCTTTTGATTATTTTACACCACCTCAACCTTCACCAACAAAATATGAACATAGTATTCCAAATATATATATGCCATATTTTTTAAAGCTTAATGATGATCAAAAATCAGCTTTATACTCAGCTTTGAATTGTGAAAATTATAAAATAATACATGGAATGCCTGGTACTGGTAAATCTTCTGTAATAATACTACTTATTAAAATTTTAATTCATCTCAATAAAAAAATTTTATTGGTATGTTATACAAACTTGGCAATTACAAACATTTTAGATAAACTTAAAACAGTTCGAGCATATAGAGCTTGCAAAGAAAATATTAACTTTTATAGTGTAAAAGAAATTGAGACGTATTTTAAAAATATTGATTTAGTTGCAAGCACGTGTTTTGGTTTCAAGGATCCTATTTTTATTAAAAGAGAGTTTGATTTTTGCATTATAGATGAAGGATCTCAACAACATCTTTTACTTACATTAATTCCTATTTCTCTTTGTAAAAAATTTGTTATTTTTGGTGATCATTTACAACTTAAACCTTTAGTAAAAGCAAGCAAAGAATTAAATACTTCACTTTTTGAATATTTACTAGATGATAATCATTCAAAACTTTGTATACAATATCGTATGGGTGCTAATATAATGAAATTATCTAATACTTTGTTTTATGATGGACTTTTACAATCAGGAATACATTATGATGATGAAGTTATCTTTATTGATTCTAAAACTATTGACCATGAGGCATTTATCAAAAAAGTAAAAACACAACAATTTTATGTTATCTTAATTCTCAAGTTAAAAAAAATAAAGAGTTGACAAATTGTCAAGTAGAAACAATTGACAGATTTCAAGGAAGTGAATCAGATAATGTTATTGTTATATTTGATCCTGTAATTAAATGTGATGTTTATGAAAGTAAAGAGAGACTAAATGTAGCATTAACAAGAGCTAAAAAAAGTTTGATACTTTTAGGTGATAAAGAAGCTATGTATGAAATAGAAATATTAAGACAGTTATTAAGTTTACTTAATATATAAAAATGTACTTTTATAAATGAAATTTATTTATGCAAAAATTTACCAATAATTTCATGTAAAATTATTTGTTTACTTTAAAACAAAATTTTATTATTTAAACTTTATTATTATTTAGCCATGTCTGACAAAACTGAAGAAAACAACAAAACACCTAAAAAAGAAGAAGTAAAGGAAGAATTTGAATTTTCTAAAAATGAAGATTTTCCAGAAGAAATAAAAGATAAACTTAGAAAGGAGCTTCAAGGTTTTACTAAAAAAACCGAACCATCGAAGATAAGTACGAAATTAAACAAAATGTTGGATGAAAATTTTGGTAAAGGATGGTGTGTTGTTTCTGGAGGACATTTTTCTGGATCTTTTACTTACATGGACAATCTTTATGTTGAAATTAAAAGTGATGAAATTACTATTGTAGTGTTTAAAACTTTCGTACCAACCAAATAAATTGTTTAATAGTAAATTTTTAAACTATTTCAAAATACAATCAATGATAAATTTTTTTATTAAAAATAAAAGTTTTTAAAAACAATTAACAATTTCAAATTTTTATTTGATTTGTTTTATAAAAAATTCACAATTTAAAATTGAGAAAAACTTACCTTCGCCATAATCACCAACTAAGCTTTTTTTTTCATCAATAACTTGATTTTTAAAAAACTTTTTATCAGAAGTAAGCACATTAAGAGGTGTATTTTTTATTTCAGAAATTTCTCCTCCTTGTGAATTAAAAATGGATAATTTACATAAATCGTTTGTTACAGGACAATATTCTATTTTAAATAAATCATCATATTTATCCGGAATTTCTTCACATACCATATTTTCAGGTTTTAAAATTGAAATTTTGATATCATTTTTGCAAGAATGACATTGTAGTTCAAAATTACACTTGTAATTAAATTTCAATTTTACGGAACTATCTTCTGTAATTATTACAGTTTTTGGATGTGTGTAATTACAGAGCGAACAAGTTATAACGGCAGGGAATGTTAAATCAGCTTGAAGGCCTTGTACATTAGAAAATTCACCACTCACTATTAATTCATATTTCATGGGTTTAAAAGTTTGTTTAATAAAATAGATTAATAAACAAACATCATCTTAATTTATTGTTTATAATTTGAATGATACATTTTATTTGTATTAAAAATATTTATTTAATTTTTAAATAAAGAAATATTATTAAATTTTACATTTTTGTTAGAAAATATTTCATTTATATTTTTTTAAAATAATAACAAATACACATAATTAAATTTCTGTATAAATTGTAACAATTTAAACAAGTTTTATATTTAAATTAAATTTGTTATTTATGATGAATACATACAAACTACGAATTTTATTTACATTTGTTTTTTAATTTGTCTATTTTTCAATAAATATTTTTTATTTTAAATAGAAATTTTTATTTTTAAAATAAAAAAATTAATTAAACAGAAAACATAAGAAATTGTTTTTCTTAATAAGGCATAAACATTTCCTATTTACGTAGTAAAATATAAAAATAATATATAATTTTCAAGATATTTCTAATAAAATTTCTATTATTTATATTTAAAATAATGAATTAAATTTTTGGATTTTGTAATATAAAATATATTTTTTAAACAAATTATTTTTCAATAAAATTATTTATTTAGATTTTTTTATAAAATTAAATAAATTTCTATATTATTTAAAAATTTACTTTTGTTAAGAAAAAAATAAAAAAATTTTAAATATATTTCATATTTTTAATTGTTATATAATTTATCTTAAAAAATACACATTTGATATCAATAAACATGTTGTATATAGATTTAAGCAAATTCTTTAACAGTTGATTAAAAAAATAAAAATTCAAAATTATCAAAAAATATACATTTATAATCATTAATTTTTAATTTTTATTAAAAGCAATTACTTACATCAAAATCATAGAATATATTAAGAACCTTAATTAAAAAAGAAAATTTTTTATTTATAGTTAATTTCGAATTAAAATATTGTGTAATAATTACATCAATAGCTTAATATGATAATAATGCTCTAAATAAATAATTTTATTGAAAAATAATTTGTTTAAAAAATATATTTTATATTACAAAATTCAATAATTCAATAAATGATTATATCAATATTAGAATTTAAATACTCAAATTAATTATTATTATTTTTTAAATATTATACATATAATATTAAAATTTCTTCCAATTGGAATATATTTTTTTAAATTGAAATAAAATCAAATTTTAATGATAAACAGTGAATTCTTGTTACAAAACAAAAAATTTTAGCTATCGAAGATTTTATTAAAATTAAAATAAAAATATTTTTATTTTGATAGGTTTAATTATTCTAATTTTTTGTTAATTGTTATGCGCATTATAATTTAAAACTTTATAATTATTACAAAATATACAATTTGATATTTTAAGTAAATTACAGAATAATTAAACAGTAGATCAATTTAAAATATTAAAATTAGAATAGTTATTAATTTTATTTTTTTGCATTTGTTTATATATATTTGATTTTTCCTTATAATATATGATTAATAAATCGCAAGATGATATATGAATACTTTGTCTAGATAATTTACGTTGAAATAGATTATTATAATCAAAAAACCATTTTGCGATAAATTTAGAGTTCAAATTTAATAAAATAGACAAATCTTCTATCAATTTAACATTAGGATAATTACACAGAGCATATACATGTAATAAAGTTCTCGTTTGAAGCCGGGTCATTTTCTTAGCTTTAATAAATTGTTTAATTCTATGTTTTTGTTTTAATTTAAGCAAACCAAAGATAGCTTCAACTTCTTCATCTTTTATATATCTATTCATGTAAAATAAAAAAAAATATTTTAAAAATATAATTATTAAGTTAATGTAAAATTATAATTTTGACAATTTAAATTAAATTTCATTTACATCTAAGTTGTAAATTTAAAAAAAAGCTTTAAAAATGCATCAGAATTACATATTTTTTACAACTTTTATAAAGTAACATTTAATTTTTCTATGACCAACATTAAATCGTTATGAAAATAAAGTTATTTTAATTTAAATATTTAATATAAACTTTTGACAAAATCCCATATGAAGTATAGTAAAATTGAATTTGAAGCAGTTTTAGGAATAATTAGTATTTTTAAAGGGAATAATATAACAAAATCAAACAGTTTAAAAAGTACTAGACAAATTAAAATTTTGAATTATGTATTTAAACTTAACATGTATCCATCAGCAGATTTAAGATATGATCTATCCATATTATTAAATTATAGTCCAAGAACAATACAAATTTGGTTTCAAAATAAAAGACAATCACTTAAGCTGAGAAATAAAAATTTTACAAAAATGTTTTATAGAGGGAAGGATGTAAATTTAAATAATATCATTAGTTTATTTTATGCTTAAATAAAATTTTTTAATTGTTATTGTGTTTGTTTTATATTTTTAAAAAAACATTTAAACGTGAAAATATGATTTTTTAAAATTATTAACGAAAACATATTTTTTTAATTTAAATGTCAAATTTAATATCAAAAAACTCAATTAAATAAAATTCAAAAGTATCGAAAATCATAATATTTATAAATTAATTATATCAAAATCGAACTTTTGGTTTATATAATTTTTTAAAGTTTAACAAAAAATATTTTTTTAATAAATAAGTAAAAAATGGGAATATTTTAAGTTATGTTATTTATTAAATTTCAAATGGCGTGTAAAATTATTTTTTATAAATTATGTATCATCTAAAATATACTTTTTTTGATATATAATTTTTTAATATTTTAAATTCTGCAAGAGTATTATTTTCTCCTTTTAAATGTTTAACAACTATATTTTTTATATAAAAAAATTATATATTTAAAATATTTAAAAAAATAAATATGAAATCTTAATTTTTTTTATATATAATTACAACTCTTTAAATCCGTTATGATTACATTTTTTTTCAATTTATGTTTTTGTAAAATTTGTAGCAATAATCCTTCTGTATTACATTGATAAATTTTATTTGAACTCAAATAACTATTAAATAATAATAATACATGCTTTAAAGTATATCATTTAAACATTATTAAAAAATTTGGTAAGCATAATTAAGATTAATTAAAAAAAACTGTAGATTATGTAACTTCAAAATAAATTTTATCTATTAAAGAACTTATTATTTATTTTCATATAATATATGTTTATTAAATATGTATTGAAATTACGTAAATATTACAAAAATTTTTTATATTTAAAAAAAAATTTTTTATTTTACTAGTTTTTAAATATTTGAAATCTAAATTAAAAAATCTTAATTTTTAACAACAAATAATTTAGAATATAAAATATATAATTTGATAGTGATAAGTATTTTTTAACTTTTTATTTTTAATAAACCTTTACTTTAAAAAAAAATTTTTATATATAAAAATAAATAATATACAAATTTTTATACTTTTTAACATTCAATGTTATTATTAATATAAAAACAAAAATATTTAAACAGTTTTTTTTACAATATACAAAAAATTTAATATGTAATAAAAAATAAAATTATTAATATATATCAAAAACTACAGTTAATTTTTTTGATAACATGTTAAAAACAGTTAAATTCAGCATTAAATAATTTTAAAAATTTTTATTTCAAATCATAAAATATAATCGATATATAAAAATATATTTAAAATTTATATATGAAGATAAAGTTATGAATATAAATATGTAAATATAAAGTTTTATTAAAATTATCGACTAAAAGTTGAATCAAATTAAACCATTTCATAATATTACTTGAATGTAAAAACAATTAAATATTCAATAGAAATAGTAATAATTGATTTTATTTTGACACCAAGAATTAATAATAAAATTTAAATGTTTTTATATTAAAAGAAAACATAAATATGTTATGAAAAAATTTAAATAGTTTAAAATTTAGTTTTTTAAAAAACTATTAATCATTAATTCAATAACATATAATGAGTATAAAAAATAAATTTTTTTTATCTTAATTAAATATTGCTATTAGATAACAAATTAGTAAAATTGAATTAAAAGATAACCATAACTCTAGAACAAATAAAATCAATAAGTTCATACAATCAATTTAAATATTAACAATTTATAAATGATAGGTAAATAAAAAACAAATTATTTGTATTAATTTTTTGATTTTTTTATTGGTTAAACAATTGATTTATAATGAAAATAATATTATTTATATGTGTGTAGATCAAGAAACTTTACTAAAGCTTGGTTATAATGCAAAAACACTTTTAGCCGATAATAAAGGTATTTTAGCTATAGATGAATCTCCATCATCAATTGCACAAAAATTTGAAAAAAATGATATTCAAAATAATGAAAAAACAAGATTTAAATTTAGAGAATTATTAGTTACAACACCTAATATAGAAAAATATATTAGTGGAGTAATTTTACATGAAGAAATGTTTTCAATGAAAAATGAAAAAGAAAAATTACTAATTGATGTAATAATGGATAAGAATATTTTAATTGGAATTAAACTTGATAAAGGATTACAAAAATTTGACGGAAATGAAAAAATTTCTGTTGGTTTGGAAGATCTTGAAAATAGAATACAACAAAAAAAATTTGAAAAGGCTTTATTCGCAAAATGGAGATCATTATTTATTGTTTCACATGAATTTCCAACTTTAAACTGCTTAGATGAAAACTGCAAAACACTTGCTCAATATGCTAGTATTTGCCAAAAATATGGGAAAGTTCCAATTGTTGAGCCTGAATTATATTTTAAAGGAGATTACGAACTTCATGATGCAAAATATCACACAAAAAGAATATTAGGAAATTTAATTAAACACTTAAACTATTATAATGTATATATTCCAGGTGTTATTATTAAAATGAGTTTTGTTACTCAAGGAGATGAATCAAAATCAACACATTCACCTGATGAGATTGGAATTGCTACATTAGACGGACTATTATCTACGATACCATGTGGAATTCCAGGGATAGTGTTTTTAAGTGGAGGACATAATGAAAACGATGCTATTGAATATCTATCTTCAATTCATAGAAACCAAGCTTATAAAACTTGGGATGTAAGCTTTAGTTTTGGTAGAACTTTAACAGATACACCAATGGAAATTTGGAAAGGATTAGATGAAAATAGATTAAAAGCGCAAGAAGCATTGTTTGAAATTGCTAAAAGATGCTATGATGCGAATTCTCAAAAAAAAATGAAACAATAAAAACTTTTTTATAAATACTTTTTGTATTACAGGAATTTAAAAATATGTTAAATAACTATGAAATTTTAAAATATAAAGTAAAATTATTTATATAGGGTATAATGGTATTTCAATTTTATTTTTTTAATATATCATCACAAATAGATATTGGGTGATTTTCGCACGTATTTGATTCCAAATTTTCTTTCACAGTAACCTCCTGTTCATTTTCCGCAATGACTTCGCCTCTTCGGGCTTCCATAGAAAGACTCTCTAAGGTCATCTTAAGCACTCTGGCTTGTATATATGCCTGGGTTCGGCTGTCTAAATTTAATTCACTCCTATATTTTATATAGAAAGTTGTTGTTATTCCCTCCCATGTCATGACGTATGGTATAATCCTTGTTTTGTACCCATTCATTGCTCCACAATGGTTAGCAAGCAGATCGTATTTGTGCTTTTTTTCAGTTTCAACAGCCCGAAGGTTGTCAAAGCTTGTAATTCCTACCTCTACTATTAGTATTTCCTTTTTTATTTTATCCAGAATAAATACATCGGGTTTATTGAGTTTATTTCATATTGTAAATTTAAATAAATATAGTAGTTTTGTTATTATATAGGTTAATTTTATACATAAAATAACTCTTTTTTATCTAACATAACTTTATTAAATGTATATTTTTTTTATGTTAAAGAAAAATTTGTTTATTATTTAAAAATAAATATTAAATTTTTTAAATTTTACCTTTAGTTTTACACATTCATATTATAAATTTTTTGTAAATAAAACCTCTCAATTAAATTATTTTTTTAAATTTATTTAGATGTTTATATTACTTATTTTATATTTACATTTCACAAAATTTTAACAAACTTTTAATATAAAAATTTAATATAATTTATGATATCAAAAAAATAAATAATTTATCATTGACAAATATAAAAATAATAAATTTATTTA
>KE647046.1:0-17038 GCA_000447185.1 Vairimorpha apis BRL 01 | reverse complement strand
TAATATCTTTAGTTTTAAAAAAGTATGAGATGTCAACAAAGCATCACTTCCAGCTTGGTGCTGAATACCATATCTAATTAGACCCAAATCACTTGAAATTTCTTGTAATCCTTTTTTAACATATTTACTATTTTTAATGCAAAATTTAATATCATAAAACTTTGGAAATAAAAGTATTAACAATTCATAAAAATCTTCTTCTTTTTCTGGTAACAAATTACATGTTAAAACTTTTATTAAATATCCAAAATCATACGCTGAATGAAATGATACCCATACTACATCATCGGACATAACCAATCCAGATGTTATCAATAGCTCACCAAAATCTTGCACGTCTATACCATTTTTTTCATGCTCTCTAAAATCAATTTTAGCTTGCAACAGTAAATCAATTGATTCTTGTGCATACATATCAGTTTCTAAACAAAAACTAAAGTTAAACTGCCAAGTATTAATTGGTGATGGTCTATTACCTTGATCATCACTTAAAGATATTCCTAATTGTATTATTTTTAAAATGTCTACATTGCATCTCAACTGTTGGTAAGCAAAAGAAGATTGAGATTTAAAATTTCCTATCGGTTTCGCAACAACACCAGGAAATTCTGTGTCCATACTAATGAAATTATATTTATGTATAAGTGATCTTATTTTTTTCATTTCAACTTCTAAATTATTTTTCCATACATTTAATATTTGTGAATTAAGCATGGGCATAAATAAAGTTTTTCATTTCAACTTCTAAATTATTTTTTACAAATTTAATATTCATAACTAAACATGGGCATAAAATAAATTTAATTGAAAAAAAATATAGATTCTGTTATAAAAAAAATATTGATTGTAATGAATAAAAGGTTCAAAAAAATTTAAATTATAAATGCAAGTTTTACATGAACAATTATTAAAAAATTATGTTTTTAATTACTAAAATTAAGTATTTTATTTATTAATAGAAGAAAAATATTTTTTAAAAATAAAATTTTTTAATAAAATATTTGTTTTATAATTTTTAAGATTATTTCTCAACAAATATAAATTTTTTTCGTATTTTATACTAAAATAAAAAAATTATATTATTCATAAAAAACAAAATTAAAATTAATACATAATAAAAAACATTTAACTTTAGATTTATACATTTTTTAATATTTAAATACATATATTTAGCTTATTAAATTATTTTGTTCTTATCATATATGTATTTTAATTTTTATCCCTTAAAATGGTAAGTGAAAATTTAAAATAATTTTTAGCCAAAAGGACCAAGAAAACATTTAAACAGACAAGTTGCACCAGATTCATGGAAATTAAACAAAAAAGAAGGTACATATGCTATAAGACCATTGAGTGGACCACATAAAAAAAATGAATGTATTCCATTAGCATATGTTCTTGAAAAATTTTTGGGATATGCTAACAACAGAAAAGAAATTCAAATTATTTTAAAAAATAATAATATAAAAATTAATGGTAAAATTATAACCAGAAGAAAATTCCCTGTTGGTTTTGGAGATGTCATTAGTATCGAAAAAACTAGTGAAAACTTTAGAGTTTTTTTTGATGTTACTGGTAAATTTCAATTTCATAATATTGATCAAGAGGAAGCATTATTTAAAATAGCACGTGTTACAAACAAAAAGATTATGTATGGTGACGTGCCATATATTTTTACAAATGATGGAGCATGTTTTAAATATTGTGATCCTTCTATTAATATAAATGATACAGTTAAAATTGATCTTAAATCCAGAAAAGTTATTGAATTTATTAATTTTAGTGTTAATAAAGTAGCATGCGTTGTTTCTGGTGATCAAGCAGGAAGAATTGGAACAATAGAGGCTATTAGTGAGAAAATTACACTTAAAGATTTTAGCGATAAAATTTTTAGTGTGTCTGTCGAAAATATCGTAGTTATAGGAGAAAATGAAGAGTCTTTGTTAATAAGTTTTACCTAAAGAAAAAGGAGTGAGATTAACAGAACTTGAAGAGAGTAATTTGAAAATTCGGTGAAATAATTGAATTAAAAGAAGAAGCTAATTAAAGATTTTTAATTTATTTTTTATCATATGTTATATATGTAAATTGTATTTATTAGAAAATTACATCTATTAAATATGTTACCATGTAAAAAATATTATTTTGTTACGGTTATTTTTTTTGTAAAATATTATTTTAATTTAAAAAAATTTAAATATAATTCAAATTATTTAAGTAAAAAAATTTATCCAAAAAATGGGTGAGAATATTAAAACATATGTTAGAGTAAAACCACCTGCCGATAAATTCTGAAATTCAAATTCAAGGAAACAATATAATTATTGGAGAAAAACAGATGAATTTTGATAAAGTATTTACTGATTGTTCTCAAAAAGAATTATTCGATAGTATATCTGGAGATATTTTAACTAGTTCAATACAAGGATACAACTGTACAATTTTTGCTTATGGTCAAACTGGAAGTGGTAAGACTTTTACAATACAAGGAAAAGAAAACAATCCTGGTTTAGTACAAAGATGTTTACGTTTTATGCACAATTTAAATATGGAAATAGAATTATCATTTGTTGAAATTTATAATGAAATTTTATATGATTTGTTAGATCTACAAAATAATAATTTAATTATAAAAGACAATAAACAATTAGAACAAATAAATGTTGAAAATTTTAACAATTCTAAAATCCAATTCATATGAAGAATCTTTAAAAATTTACCAATTAGGAATTAAAACTAGAAAAACAAAGAGTACAGATATGAATTTAGAAAGCTCTAGAAGTCATTCAATTTTTACAGTTTATATCAAAAATTTATCAAATAATGTTGTGAAAGAATCAAAATTGTCATTTGTTGATTTGGCAGGATCTGAAAGGTTGAGAAATTTGGAATTAGAAAATGTTAAAATAAAAGAAACAGGAAACATAAATAAATCTTTATTTTGTCTCGGACAAATTATTTATAAATTATCTGAAGATAGTTCTAAACATATAGGTTACAGAGATTCTAAATTGACATTTTTGTTAAAAGATTCTCTTGGTGGAAACAGTAAATTGAGAGTAATAGGTAATGTTTGTTTAGATTATAAAAGTGATACAATAAATACTTTGAATTTTTTATGCAGATTAAAAATGATCAATAATATTGCATTTACAAATTCGGAGTTTATAAATGATATTCCAGATTTAAAAAACCAGTTAAAAATATTGGATCAAGAAAATCAAAAATTGAAAACTCAAGTTGCTTTATACAAATCAAGATCTAATTTCGACAAGGATGTTGATGACTTAACATTTTATATAAATAAAATTAAAGATGAAATAAAAAAGTATTTGAAAATATGAAAGAATTTGAAGAAATTAAGAATAAATTGTCTATATATGAGTTTGAAGCTAAAAAGAAAACCATATTAAAATGTGAGAAAATATTTGAAGATCTTTGTAAACAACGAAATGAAGAATTTAGAGAAGCAAAAAAAAGGCGAATTGATTAAAAATTTTTCTTGAAAAATATTTTTTTATTTTTATAAATTATGCTAAAAAAAATTTAATTATATAAAATTACAAAACATTATTATATTAAAATATTTTACAAATAATATTTTAAAAACGTGATTTTAATAAATTTTTGGAATTAAATTTGCTTATAATAGAAAAAATATTTCAATCTTAGAACTTTATAATAACTACAATAGTATATAAAATTATCATTAAACAGTCTTTAATTTTTAAAGTAAACATATTTTTTATGATTTTTACTCTATTTTTGTACGTTAAATTTTTTTTTATAAATTTTGAAAGAACAAAATATTAATAATTTTTTATATTTTAGTAATTAAATAATTGATCAATAATAATTCAACAAAAATCATCTTCTTCATAATATTTTCTATAACATACGCTATTATTCTTTTTATAAATAATTAACAAATTTAGTCTAGAAAGTCTTTTAAGTTCCATATTATTAGATGACAAACATTCTTTGTAATACTTTTCAGCAAATCCTATATATCCTAGTGTATGATATACTACACCTATGTTATAATTTACCATATAATATTCTTCATTAGAACATAATGGAAGCAAAGTTTTTAATCCATTTAAGCCTTCTTTTAACATTTCATTTTTATTTTCATTAATTCTACATTTAAATGTTATAATTAAAATCAAATTATAGATTAACTTATTTTTAATATTTTCGTCTAATATAATATTATTAATTAATTTATATGATTTTGGAGAAATTGATTTTGTAAAAAAACTACCTAATAATAAATTTAAAGTTAAAGATTTGTATTTTGATATTTTTCTTTTGTAGTTCATAATTGAAGTATTTGTTATTACATCATTAAATTTTTGTTTTTCTATTTCACTACTAACATAAAAATTATTATCATCATTGACTTGTATCAGTTTATTAAATTTAAAATTTTTAGATTTTTTAATAAAAATATTATTACGTTTAAAAACTCGTCTAATATTTCTTAACATATTACTATATGATCTTTTAGAATTATAATCTGAAAAAAAATTCAATAAATAAAAATAAAAATTAGCCCAATTATAATCATAAAATGTTGAAAATACTTTACTAAAACAAAATTGTAATAAACTCAAATCATTTAAATGAATTGAATGTTTGATTGTCAAATACACAAATTTATAATATACTTTTTTTTTCCTAAATATTTCACAAGCTAAACATTTTTTAAGCAAAGAAGATACTTCAAAAAAATCATTTAAAGTAATTTTGGCTAAAATAAAGTCTATTAAAACATCAGCCCATTCTTCTGAATTTAATCCATGAAGACTTTTTGGTCTAGTATTATCTCTAAAAATTATATTTGTTTTTTTTAAAGAACTAAAAATATATTTATTGTTAACAAAATCTTCTACTAAAAAATAACATTCTTTTAAAAACAGGTTTATGTCATGATCAAACAACTTCATACATTTTAAATAAACTTGGCGATATTCGTTACATTTTTCAATTGAATAGTTTTTTGATTTTTCATCATTTTTAATGTCATCTATATAATGAATTAGCTTTGAAATTGTTTTAAATTTGTTAGCTAAATCAATATTGCCAAAGTATATATAAATTTCGTAAAGTTTAGTCTTAATTTTATTATTATCTGGGTTAATTTCTAATAGTTTTTGATAATAAAATACTGATAAATCAAAGTTCTTAATTTTGTAATAAAAATATCCATATTTTTCAAGATAATATTCTTCAAATTTAGTGTATTTTTCTAAATTTTGAATAATTAAAAAATATTTATCATTCATGTTAAGAGTATCAAGAATATCTAACAAACTATTTAAAACTTTAATTTCGATAAAATTTTTCCAAAACACTTTATCACTTATTAACCTATCAATATTATCATGTACATTAAATGGAGAATTCGATAGAAAATTTGATAAATTTAATGTTTGTGAAACTTCATATTTATATTCATCATTGTTAATGTTTAAATTTGCAAAAATACTTTCTTTCGATTCAAAAATTTGTTCAGTAAGTAATTTATATTCCTTCTCTTCAATAAAATCTTTGTCTTTTACATTATAACATTCAAAATAATCTTCATTTATTTCTAAAATATTTACTTTATCTTTTCCATTATTAAAAACTTTATAATTTTTACTATTATTCATTATTTCCTTTAAAAAAATATCTTCATTTTTTAAATTTTGATCTTTCTGATCATTTTCTTTTATTTTTATAAATTTTTCATCATTCATCAAATTACATATTAAATAAATCAATCTTATATCTCTAGGTAAATCTATTTTGTTTTTAATTAAATAGTCTTCTATTAAATTTCTTGTTCCAAAAAAATACCCTGTATCAAACTGTAGTCTAATAATATTTATCAAAAAATCCATTCCGCATTTATAAACATTGCTTTTAAAATATTTAATAAGCATATTAGCACATATAGCTGTCCTTAACTTATGTTTAGTCTCACTTCTTATCTTTTCAAAAATTTCAAAATCTACACCATCAAAATAAAAAAATTCAATCAAAACTTCTAAAATTTTATATTTTTTTTTAAAATTTTACATATCATGTATTTTTCAGCAACTAATTCTCGCGTATTTTTATGTTTTTGCAAAATTTCAATGAAATACAATTTATCTGTTATTAAATTTAGCTTAGTACTAAGTTCATATAATTTTTGCCACAAACCATAATTAGTTTTCATTAATTGAGATGCAACTAGATAAAAATTATAAGCTTTAATATCTTCTTTCATTTCTTCAAATACCAATCCTAACATAAAATAAGCTTTTGAATTTTTTGGAGATTTTTTTAACACATTTTTTAAAATAGAAATGCAATTAGAAAAGTCGTTTCGTACAAATAAACGGTTGGCTTCTGTTAATTTTCGAGTTATATACATTTTAACTAATTTTTGCTGTTTAATTTTTGAAATATCACTATCTGACATTTGGGTTAGAAAATCACAACCAACATATAACTTTAAATATTGTTTTTTAAAAATTTAATTGGTGTATTACATTTTTAAAATTCATAAATTAACCAAAAATTTAACTGCAATTATTAAAATCGAAAAATATTTAAAACACAAATATTTATATAAAAAATAATTGTTTATCATGTTAAAATTATGTTGTATTGTTATTTCATTATATTTACAAATAAAATATACATTTTTAATTTTAGTAAAATAAAAAAAATTTATGCATAATTATTTATAAATTAGATAAAAAATTAATATAATAATTTTAACTTTTATATATAAAAATAATTTAATATTAAAATTTAAGTGTTTCTAAATCATCCTACAATTGCATATTAAATTTTATTTTATTTTTTAAACTTATTATAATAAGAAAATTTTTAAAACTATATACATATAATATTGTTTTGATATGTTTAATATATATAAAATGATATACAAATAATTTTATGTCTTTAAATAATTAAATCAATTTATAATTATATAAAATTTTTTTGAATTAAATCAAACATAATAAATTTGAAAAAAATTTAGTTCATTGTTTTTTATAATTAATTTTACTATTATTTAAAAAATTCTTACAATTAACCTAATTTAAATTGTTTTTTAAATTTATTTTTTTATTATATTGTATTTTAAATTATAAATTAAATTTATAAATCACAAAAATAATATTTTAAAAATCAAAATTTAATGCAACGTAAAAACACATTTTTAATTACTTATCCAAATTATTTCTTCAACATAAAGTTTAAATATACATTTTAAATTTTTAAAAAAATTGATAAACATGTAATAATTGTGGTTTCTATTTACTTTTACAAAAAATACATTATATTTAAAATTAGAATTTTTGTATTTAACAACACATTAAAATAATTATATGTTGATTTTGCAAATTTATATGAAGTTTAAACATAAATATAAAAAATTAATTTCTAAGTTTTTTATTTTTTTAATAACCTGCTAAATCATTTGAGTTTATTTAATTAAAAACATTTAAATTTTTTAACATTAAATAAAAAACTTATAGTAAATATTATAATTATTAAAAAATTTTAATCAAAAGGATACCTGATTTTTCTAAACCAAAATTACTATTTTTACAATTATAAAAAATTATTAATTATTTTAAGTATTTAATCGAGTTCAAATTTAATTATATTATTAAATGTAACAAATACGACCCATCAAAAAAAATACTATTTGATTAATCAATATTTAAATTGTATAAAATAAAAATATTAAAAAATAAAATCAATAATCAGATGTGCTTTTAGTAAAAATACTATTTTTAACTATATTTAGTTAAAATTTTAAAATATTATTTTCATATCGTATTTAATAATCTTAGCCATTTTTTATAAATATAAATTATATATAATTACTAATTTTATGATTATTAATAACAAAAAAAACTGTATTATATTTTTAAAAGTTCTATACAAAAATAAAATTTATAATATCATTTTAAATATTAATAATACTTAAAAGCATTAATTTTAAAATAAAAAATTTAATTTATTTAAATATTTAGACATCACTGATCAAGTTTTTGATTATTTTTATTATAAAATAAAACAGATGTAGTTTTTAGTTAAAAAATATTTTTATTTAAAAACTTTTAAATTCATACTAAAATTGATGATAATATTTAATTCTGAATAATTTTTTAATATCTATAAATATTAATATCATTTTTTAGATATTTAAAATTAAAGATTTAAATAATTTAATTAAATACGTCAAAACAAAATTAATATTTATTGTTAATAAAATAAAATTTAATGAATTTTAAAAACTATTTGATTTAAAAATATTCGTATTTTAAAGGTAATTGATTATAATGATTTAAGCGTAAATTAAGTATTATTTTAGTCAAATTTTTTTATGTATAATTTTAATATGTATAATTTTTAAAAATATAATAAAGTTTAACTTTAATTTTTTTTAAAAAATTTAATAATTTAATAATTAAATTTAGATTAAACAATTTATTTTATAATTTGTTTTGTAAATAAAACGTGACTTAAATAAAAATGATTAATTTTTTTATAAATATTTTTATTTGTAAACAATTATGGTAAACGCAGAAAAAATAAATTTGTATGAAAGAGCAAAAAGTCTAAACACAGTTATTAAAATACTTGGTGCACCAAATAATTCAACACCAGGAGATGAAATTGAGATGGAAGAGGTAGATGGAAATACAACAGAAACGTTTACTTTAGAAGAATTCAGAAATATTATAATTGATTGCAGATTAAAAAATATTGACTTTCTTATAGGAAGAGTGACTACACCTGATCCATATGATAATTCAACATTATATAATTTTTATTATGCAGCTTCCGAAATTAACAAATCACTTTTTAAATTTGAATCAGATAGAAGATTGTTACATAGAATGAAAGTAAGAAATCCACTTAACAATATGTTTATATTAGGACAAGTATATTATTATAAAATAACTTCAGAAGAAGTTGATAAAAGTTTAATTGAATATTTTTTTAAAAATAATGTTGCAAATAAGCGTAAAAATAAAATTAAAGCCTTTTCTGCTATTTTTAGAACAAAAACGATGGAAACTCAAGAAAAGCAACAATCCAAAGATGCAAATGATAGTATCACATCAAACTCTAGTGTTGATTCTACGTCTGAAATGCCTGTAAAAGAAATTTTAAAAAATTGTAAAGTAGATTTATTACCTCAAAAAGAAATTTCACGTGATAAAAAATTAATCCATAGAGCTAGATTTTTTGCAACAGATGACGATTTCTTAATGCAAAGTGAAATCAGAGATTATTTTAGAAGAAACACATTGGATGCAGACGATGAATTTTTATTTGAAATAGATAGAGGACAAAACGATTTTTTTGCATTATTAGAATCGGGCTCAGAAGAAGAGAATGAAGAAATTGTTAGCTGGAAAAGAGTCTTAACAGCTCATGTAAGTTTATTAATTACACTTCTTGGTATATGTTTGTTAATTGGAACTAGTCCTTTAATAATATTAATAGCTTTTCCTCTTGCATTATTTTTCTTTTTTCATTCATTGGTTCAATGTTATATTTGTTATTTTGCAGAAGGAGTACATTTGATACACTTGCTGTCCAAAGTGTAGAACAAGTATGAAATTAAAATGTATTATATTTTTTTTAAAAAAAACGAAAAAATCTTATATTTTGTATAACTTTTTTGAAAAAATAATTATTAAATGAGAAACTTTTTAAAAAAATGAAAATATACATTATTTTTAATCAAAATTTTAAAACATTTAAATACATAAATTTTTTAAATTTTAAATTTTAAATTTTTATAGAAAGTTTAATTAACTTATAGCATAAAATTATCCCAAACTTTGACATATAAAACTTTTTAATACTTTGAGTTATTGTAAAAATACTTATAAATAATTTAAGAGAGAGTTTTTATTTTTCTGTAATTTTTAAATTTAACAAACAAACTTTTACAATAATATTAACTAAAATTTTTAATATTAACTCAAAAATTATATAATCTGTTGATTTATTCTTTTTTTTGATAATAATATAAAACCTAAAATTTAATACAATAAAAATTATTTGTATTTAAATTTAAAATCTTAAAATTACTAACATATTAGGATAAAAAATTATGTAAATTAAAAATTTTAATTCAATTTTTTAAATAACTAACTTGAACAAAAAATTTACAAAATGTATGTTCTAAAACTAACATTATTTAGAAAAAATGTATATAATTTAAATAAAAGCTACAAAAAATCTTTTTGTATAAATTATAATATTTTTTATTTTTTAAATTATTTTTTGACAAATATATTAAAAATATTAAAATGAAATTATCCATAACAACTTAAAAAAATTTATTGTATACAAAACTAAATATTTTTGGTAATTAAGATATATTTATTGATTATTTTTAAATATAATTTATATTATAATTAATTGTTTTATTTACAACAATTTTCTAACATCTATATAAATTTTTTCATTTACTTATAGAAAAGAGGTTATAAATCAATCACATATTTTTTATATTCTACTAGAAGCGTTAACATATAAAATGAAAAAATTATCATCTGTATATAACCTAAATCACGACTCAATTTTTGATTTCGCATAACATAATTAAAAAAATAACAATTAAACTAATAATACTAAAAGATAAACTTATTTCATTTCCTTTGTAATAGTCGTAAAATTTCTTTTGTAAAAAGATCGTTTTTAATGGAAAAAGTAAAGTTGAATTAAAAATAATCGAACTGAATAATGCTATGATTGATAAACTAGGTTTATATTTTTACCAAAATAAATTAAATTAAGAAGTTCTGGATACATTAAGCACATCGATGTGCTTATCATACTCAAAAAACTTGGTTTAATATTTAATTTGTTTGAAAAAAAATCAAAAGCACCCGGTAATCTTTTAAGTAAAATCTGAATATACATATATGAAGCTATAAGACCATATGCAAAATTAATCTGTTGTAAATTTCTTTTTTTTGAACATTTTAATAGAGAGCAACCTACGATAAAAGATAAAATTAAACTTATTAATACAGTCAATGTATTAGTTTGATTAAAAAAATAAAATAAAAATACAATTGTATTTAAAATAGGCGAGAGTACTATTTTTATGCTATTTGCACATGATGTTTTATTAAAATTTTCGATATCTATTATTAAGGTATCTAAAATAAATTTTATCGTATATTTATTAATTTGAGTGAAAAGAGTAAAATCTGTATTAGATTCATTTAAAAATTGGATTTCATTAAAATTAAAATTTGCCATATAAACACTATATATTAAATATGAAAAAAATAACATGATAGAAATTTTCATTAATATGTCTACATTAAACTTTTCTTGTAAATATATTTTTTGATGAATTAACAAAAAAGATAGATGAATATATTCTTTGACCATAAAATTGATACTTAAAAAGCACTTTATATCCGTACAAAGTAACAGTAATGATAAGCCGAATGTTAGATTAATGGTAGTATAACCAAAAATCATTGGTGAGTTATATTCTATATTTGTTTTATCTATAGAAAATATTATTTTAGGTATATTATTTAAAATACAAAGTAACATAGCATTTTTTGTATCATTTTCCATTGAACAAAAAAATTGTTCTACAATTTTTGTGTAATATTGTGAGATTAATATTGAAAATATTAAAATGTATAAAATAATACAAAATATCGTATATACAATAATAAATTCTAAAGATTGTTCGTTTATATCAAAAATTTTCATTATAGGGATTCGAAAAAAATTAATTAAATTTAAACAAAGAAAAAAACAAAAAAATAAAATTTGATATAGTAAACATTAAAACTTAAAATTACAAAAAAAATTTATTTCTTCTTTTTTTTGTCTTTTTTCTTTCTTGCAACAAGATTTAATTTATTTTCAATAATGGCTCCTTTATTTGTTGTTACATATTCTGGTGCTTTAATTATTGGTTCAGAAAAAGTTTTTTTTGAAGTATCAGATTTTTTAGTACGATTTTCAATAATAATTTGCGACAACCCTTCTATTAATTTTTTCTTTTCATACATTTTGTTAATTTTAAATCTTCCTGATCTAAAAAAATCTCTTGGATGTTTTTTTAAAGCTTCAGGTATATTTTCAATTTCTAAATAATTTAGTGCCTGATAAATTTCAGCAAAATTAGGATTTTGAACACACAATCTTTTATTAAATTTTCGTCCTTGTTGAACTGTTTTAGTAGAATCTATATAAACAGGATAAAGACAATAAAAATCTTGTTTTTTTTCCATGGGTTAATTATTTTAAATATTTAAGTTTTTTTACATCAAGAATTTACAAAATTGCATTTAAAATGTAATAAATTTTTATAAAATTATTAATTTATAAAAACTTCCTTAGTTGTGTTGTTTTTTATAGTAGTTATATATACTTTAAATTAATTTCTAGTAAATTTAAATTTATAAAGTTTATTACTGAATATTGTAAAAGTTGATGCATATTATTTTTTAAAACAAGTAATTAACATATGTAACTAAATATATATATATAATTTGAACTATTAAATTTAACAAAAAATTATAATTTTGATTATAAAATATTAAATAATATATTTAAAATTGAAATTTTATTTTTAGAAAAGAAATTTTTTTTATAAAGCTCTTATACATTATAATTTAATTAATTATATCTGTATTCATATGATTAATATATACAATACATAATATTGTGAAGTTAATATTTTAAATATTTATAAATCTTAAATGTTTTATAAGATATATTAACGTATTTTTTCGTAAAAAAGTTTTATTGTATTATAAATATTTTTTGATATACATAAAAATATATTGTTTTTGTAAACAGATAAATTTTAAATTAATTGATAAATTTATTTTTTAGATATATTATAAATTAAAAATTTTAGAATTTATATATAATAATAATAGATAAATAATTTTACTTATAAATGCAACTTATATATAAATCTTTATTCTATTATAAACTATGTAAAAATAGTATATAAAATTTGAAACATTTTAAAATATAAATTTAATCTCTTTTTGTTCAAATACAATATTATAAATAAGAAATTTTGTTAAAACAAATACATTAAATTATTTATAACTAAAAGAATTTGTATACATATAAAGCTTTTATATTCAAAAATAATGTTTTAAAATATAAAATTATCTTATTAACTAAGCTTTATAAATTTTAAAAGCAAAAAATAAATATAATACTTTTGTAAAGTTTGTAAAAAAAATTAAAAATAATTTATTAAACTTGTACTTTAGTTGCATCAAACATGGCTAAATATTTTTCATCTTCTAAACGTTCTTCATCTGTTTTTTTAGGTAAATATTCAGGAACATATTTAACTTCATCTAATATACTCTGCACTTCATCCGATAAGAATAAATCATCAAGATTGTCACTAGCATATAATTTTTTTGGTAGCGTAAATTTTTTTAATATCTTAGATTCTTCATTAATTTTACCAAATAAATCATTTAAAAAGTTAAAAGCGGTTTCGGTCCATAAAATTAATCTTCCAGCATGACCACCGGGTGCTAATTCATATATATTAAGATTATTAATATTTAATTGATCTACACCAGGAATATTTCTAAATGCCTTTATTTCAGATCCATTATGAATTAATAAAATTCCTTTTCTTTTTCTAAATCTTCGATTTCTCATTTTACCTTTTGTTCCTCTTAATGTTTTACTGTTTTTTACTTTATTTACTTCATCTTCTAAATTGAAATTTTTCAAAACCTCCATAGCATCTTTTGTTTTTGTTAAATTTTCAACATCATCACTAACTACTAAAGGTATCATTTTAACATTTTCGATTTTATGTCCTCTAGCCTCTACAAATGACGGTCTAGAAGAAGCAGAAATAGACATTGCTAATGCTATTCTTCTTGTGTTAAGAGGTATTTTCCTACACCATCTTCTCATTGTAGTAGTGGGATGTGCCATTCTTCCTTTACGACAAAAATTTGCGAAAGCTCCTTGACCTGCTCTTCTTGTACCACTACCACATACACGCGGACATCTAGCAATAGCTCGTCCAGTTCCCCACGATACGGCAGAATGTTGCATACCTGCATCTGGTGATACAGCATAAGGTTGTCTTAAATTCAATCTTTCTAATGAATGAACTTGTTCAATGATATCTGCTCTTACGTCTACTGTAAAAACATCCGGTAATCTTAAAGAAGATTTAACTGTTGTACCATCTAATTCATAACAATTAACTTGAGTTTCCATGGGGTGAAAAAAATATATTTTTAAAAATAAAGAATCACAAAATTTTGTTTTTAAAAAAGCAAATTTTTATATTATCCTCAAAATATTAAAAAATAAAAAATTTTAAATTTTAAAAACTTCTAAAAATATATTTAAATTTAGAAAGAAGTATTTTTTAGAAAAAATAAAATTTTATTTATGATAATAAACTAATTCAAATCCATTTTTCATACAAAAAAGTTATTGGAAAAATACTATAAGTTTGTTTGTTATCATAAAAATTTATATTTAAATATTTTTATTATTAATCAAAATTATACCTATCCTTTAAATTTGAAACATAACCTATCAAATTTGAAACAAAGTTATAAAAATTAAAAAAAAATAACAATATGTCAAAACTAAGTTTGCCCACATACAACTATAAAATCGCAATCTTAGGCTATTACAGTGTGGGAAAAAGTAGTCTATCTTTAAAATATGTAAGAAACCAGTTCAATCCTAATGAAGAAAGTACAATAGGTGCATCATATTTAACGAAATCTATGTCAACTAAAGATTCAACTATACAGTTTGAAATATGGGATACTGCAGGACAAGAGAGATACAATAGTTTAGTATCGATTTATTATAAAAATGCAGATGCTGCTTTAATAGTTTATGATATAACTTCTCGTGATAGTTTTGAAGCAGCAAAACAATGGGTTTACGAGTTAAATTTTCAGAAGCCAAAGGATTTTTTAAAAATATTGGTTGGTAATAAAACTGACATGGAAGAAGACAGACAAGTTGACTTTGAAGAAGGAAAAGAGTACGCTATGCAGCAAAATTTAATTTTTTTAGAGGCTAGTGCCAAAAGCGGAGAAAATGTTTCAAAAATTTTTGAATTGTTTGCAAGTAATTTACCTAAAGACAAATATAAACCAAAGAAAAAAGGAGTAAAATTAGGACATTCGTTTATGGAGTATTTTTGCTGTTAAATAAATAGCTTATACTAACTTTAAATTTGTATTTAAATAGATTTTTTTATTAATATTTTTAAGATAATATTTTAAGTACATTTTCTCTAAAAAGTTTATATGTTTTAGTTTCTTTATATCTATCTAAAAATTCACCTGTATCTAAAATTTTACTAAAAAAAGTTTCAAGTGGTAATGTACTAATGATCTGCAGATTATATTCTAATGCTAAAAATTCGCCACCACGTTTTGCAAAAATATTATTAATTTTACCACAACATTCACATTTAAAACCACTCATATTTTCAACCACGCCAACAATATTAATTTTATTTTTTAAACAAAAATTTATTGCAAATTCCGTATCATTTAAAGCAATATTTTGTGATGTTGTAACGATTAAAACATCTATATTTTTATCAATTAAAAAGTCATGTTCTTCTGAAATACCTGGAGGGGTGTCTATAATAACATAATCATAATCATTAATGGATTCATAAAATAAATTCAAAAGCGATAATTTTTTGGGACCTCTCCAAATCACTGCATCTTCTTTTTTTATCATAGAAGCCATAGAAATTACAAATAAATTTTTATTAACTTGAAGCGGTACTAATCCTTTTTCAGCTTTCTTTATTGTACCAGAAACATTAAGAGGTAATAAACAAGAAGGACCGCATATATCAAAATCAAGAAGAAGTACTCTATATGATTCAGATAAAATAGTAGAAAGTAATATAGATATACTTGATTTACCTACTCCACCTTTACCACTCATGATTGCTATTTTTTTAACCATTGGGGTTAATTTCTATTACATGAATATAGCAGAAATATAGTTTATCAAAAAAAAGATATTTTAAAATATTTAGACCATAAAATCTATGCAAAAATAACTAATATATATTTATTTAAAAATTCTAAGATAATTAGAATTTTATCATTCATTCTTCATATGTATCAATGTTTTGTAAAAATACAATTTCCTTATGTTTATTTTGAGTCGATTTTGTATCATTTAATTTCGTTTTTTTTAAAATTGAAATAGGAGAATTTAAATTATGAATATCATCATTTGAATTTTGATCCCATTTTATTTTAGCTTTTCTACATTTTTTTACAATTTTCATTTCTGATTTTTCACATGTAGGAAAAATTTTTACATTTTCATATCCAGTATTAATAATTGTGTTTCTTTTAAGTATTTTTATATAGTCGTTCTGTGAATTTCTTTTCTTTTTTTTACATTTATAATATCCTTTAAAACAAAACATTTATTTTTCTTATTAAATGGTTTTACAAAATTAAAATCTATTTTCTTTGAAGTAATTTTACCTAAATCAATAGTATTTTTTCTTTCTGTGATTTGATTTGATATTTTAGAATTATGTTGATTACATATACTTTTCAAATTATCATGTCTTTTAGTTTTTTAAACATTTTAATTTTATTATCATTAAAAAACTCGTCATTTTTATTTTCATCATCCGATAAATTTTCAAAAAAAGTAATTTATTTTGTGATCCAATTTCTGCTATTTCATTAATTTCAAATTCTTGTACTTTGCTATTATTTAATAAAAAATGAGAAAATTGTGCATAACGCAAATAATTTAAAATTTCTTTATCATTTTCTTTTATTCTTTCTTTTAATTTTTCTATTTTTTTTGTGAAATTGTTTTTAAATATAAATAATTTTGGTTTTCTAAATAAATTATTAAGTTTTTTCGTTTTAAAATATCACGTTTAAATTTCAAATTTCTTAACAAAGAATATTTGTTACTTAATAAATATATTACGATTTCTCTTTTCGTAGGAATACCTGTAAATATTAAA
>KE647045.1:8020-24546 GCA_000447185.1 Vairimorpha apis BRL 01 | reverse complement strand
TTTTTAATGTAACTTTATGATTTTTTTTAATAGTTGATATATAAAAAAATTTAGATTAATTTTTTAAAATAAAATATTATTATTTTAATACAAATTTAATAGAATTAAAATCTACAAACGCAAAAAAAATTTAAAGTTTATTCAAATAAATTAAATACTCAAAAAAAAATTGAAAATAATATATTTTTTATAATTAATGGAAATAATAAAAAAATGATATTGATTAAAATTTATATGTAAAATAAAAACTAATATTTTTTAATTTTATACATTTAAAAATTTTATTTATTAAACCTTAATTGATTTTTTTAATTAAAGGTTTTTTAATTTAAGATTTTAAAGTTTTTTTTATGTTACCCTAATGAAAATATTTATTTTTAAATATAATATTATATATTTTTTTGCAATTTATGTTCAACTAATTAAAAATCATATCGAATTACATTTAAAAAAAGAAGATTGTTTTGATTTTAACAATAAAATTAAAAATTGTAACAATTTTGAAATTTTAAGTTTTTCTGATCTCAAAATGTTTACATTTCCTGAACAAATCTTAAATCAATTGAATCTAAAGCAATTATATTTCTTTAAAACAGAACTTGATATTTTGTCAACTAATATAGGGAAATTAAGCAATCTTACTGTTTTGTGGCTTGAAGATACAAATATAATTATTTTGCCAGATTCTGTTGGATATTTAATAAATTTAAAAACATTATATATCAAAAAATCAAAAATCACAGAATTTCCACCTACATTTACTGGATGTAAAAATTTACAAAATTTGTATGTAAATGATAGCTGCTTAATAAGATTACCAGATAATATTGGAGATCTTAAAAATTTAAAAAATTTATGTATTTTAAATGGAAATTTGCAATGTATACCAAAATCAATAGAAAATCTTATTAATCTAGAAACTTTATATTTATCAGTAAAAAATATTAATAACATTTTAAATTTTTTTAAAAATAATAATAAAATTAAAGAAGTTTATATAAATAAACATTAACTAAAAATAAAATTTTTTGATATAATATTTTATAAAAATAAATTTGTTAATTTTATACTATTAATTTTCTATTAAATATTTTAAAAAATATATTAAAAGCATTTAATATTAATAAAAAATTATAATAAGACAATTTACAATTTTAAAATTTTTTTAAAGGTATAAATATAAAAATTATGCAATTCATCTTAATTTTATTAAAAAAATATACCTAGTTTTTTTAAAATTTTTTATTTTTACAAGATATAAAAAGTTTTAAAATTTTATAGAATTTAATATTTATGAGTTTTAATTTTTATGCATTTTTAAATAAATTAATACAATTTTTTTTTGCATGAAATCTAAAATAATAAAAATAACAAGTATATCTTGTATTTTATGTTTAACTAAATTATCAAAAACTTTGAGCTCCATATCTGAAATACATTCATATCGAATAAATATATTGACAAAAGAAATTTATATTGAATATAAACGTAATTTAAGTAAAATTTTACTCATTTTAAAAGAAAAAGGGTTTAAATTTGATAAAGATAATATTATAAAAAAAAATTTTATAATAATTGTATTAATTATTTTTAAAAAAATTATAAAACAAAATATATTTATAAATATTTGTTTTATGCTTTACATTCAAATAAGTTATTATTTACACAACAAAATAAATTATTATATGATTCTTTCATATTTGAATATTATTTTATATATTATAAACACTAAACAAGATTATTTAAATAATGCATTTGATATATTACTATTTGTCTCATTTAATGAACTTTTAAATAAATTAATTCTTAAATTATCTAAATTAAATACATTTTTTGTATTTGAAAATTTTAAATTTAGAAAAATACATGGAAATTTAAACAAAATTTATAATTTTAATTCAAAAAATTAAAATTAATTAAAATGTTTAAATTTAATAAACATGATAAAAATAAAGAAGATATTTTTTATAGATATGAAAACACTTTATTAAAAGGAGATTTGATATATTTAAAACAAAATGAAAAAGTCAATTTTAATGGAAAATTAATATCCAAAGAATGTTTCGTAGACGAATCTTTTTTAACAGGAGAAGAAAATATAAAAAAAAATTTAAAAATGAAATAATTAAAGATGGAACAATAATTAAAATGGGAAAAGCTTTAATTGAGGTTACAAATATTACAAATTTTTCTGATTTTTCTAAACCTGAAAAAAAATCAAAATTTAAAATTTTTATTGCAATTATGAATTTATTAGGATTAATGATATATTTTTTTAAATCATCAAATTTGCCAGATATCATAAATAATATAATTTTATTAAATATGAGAATTTGCCCTTGTGTTTTTTTAATTTCTGATATATTGTTAAAATTTAAAATTAAACATGAAATAAGATATAATGACATTATCGTTTCAAATTATGATGTTATCAAAAGAATTAAAACTATTTTTATAGATAAAACTGGTACTTTAACGGACTCGATTAAAATTACTAAATTTTTTCTTGAATCTAAAATTAAAAAAATTGTAATATTTTTAGAATTAAAATATCAAAATATTTATTCAAAAGGAATCTTAGAAGTTCTTAAAGCATCAAAACATTATAATTTGATTGTTGAACAAGATGAATATATTTCAACATGTGGTATAAGATGTAAATATAAAAATAACGAAATACGTATTGGAAAATATTCGTTTTGCAATTACAAAAACATAACCCACAACTATAATATCAATAATAATTGCATTTACGTTAGTGTAGAAAGTAAAATTGCCGGTTTTTTTCATATTACTTCATATGTTAAAAAAGATGCCAAAAATTTTATTAATATTTTAAAGTCAAAATATAAAGTTATTTTATTATCAGGAGATTCAAAAAAAATGTTGTTAAAGTTTGTCATTATTTAAATATTACAGATTATTATTATAATATTACATCAGAAGATAAAGCCAATGTTATTAATAATACACAAGAAATGAATTGTATGATTGGAGATGGTTTTAATGATATTCCCGCATTTCAACGGAGCAATCTGAGTATTAGCATGAATAATAATTTAAAGGCCGATTTCTGTGTTAATAATGACTTAAAAAATATTTTATGTATTTTAGATATCATAAGAATTACTAATTTTAAAAAAATTTAAATTATTTAGTGTCTATGATATATAATTTAATAATATTATTTATAAACCCAAAATTTTTTAAAAATGGATTTCTTATGTATGTACCTAACATAATAATAATCTTAAATTCAATTTATTTTAAATAAAGAATTAAAATGAATTATGTTTAAATTTTAAATAAAAATTTCTTTTTTATAATCTTACAAGAAACTTAAAAATTTAAATTAATGTTAAATAAATAATGATAACATTTTTTAAATTTGAATTTATCTAAATATCTGTTTTAGTATTTTGACTTAAAAAAAAATATTAATAATATTAAAAAAAAATTTTATAATTTAGTTTAATTTAAATAAACATTTCTATTTAATGTAATATTGTATATTATTATGTAATAATTAAAAATTAAAGAATAAATATTTTTTTTAAAAAAAATATCAAGCAAAAGTTTTCTTTTTTATTTTAAAAAAATTTCTAAAACGAAAAATAAAAAAAACGTTTTAAAATGATATTTTTATAGAATTTTTTAAAAAACTATTTTGAACCCTTTAAAAAAATGAATGAAACATTGGATATTTTTAGATCTTTTTTGACAGATTTTAAAACTAAAAACGATGAAATATATACAGACAAAATTATTAAAACATTAAAAAATCGTGTTATTTTTAATATCGATGAGATGAGATTATTTAATCTATCATTGGCTAAAGAAATTATTAATGATTCTACTAATATTATACCACTTATTGAAGATTTAATAAAAGAAGTTACACAAAAAAATGTTAAATTTGGAATAAATGGATCTTTTGGGGAATATAAACTATCTCCAAGAACTTTAAGTTCATTATATTTAGGAAAACTAATTTGTGTTGAAGGAATAATTACAAGCTGTTCTATATGTAGACCTAAAATAATTAAAAGCGTACATTTTAATAATTATAAGTCATCTTTTGTGCAGAAAGAATATAGAGATAGTACTATGATAACAAAATTACCTATTACCAATACTGTTTATCCTACCAGAGACACGGATGGGAGCATTTTAAGTACAGAATATGGTATGAGTGAGTATATTGATTATCAAACAATAAATTTGCAAGAAATGCCGGAGAATGCACCATGTGGACAATTACCTAGAAGTGTAGAATGCATATTAAGTCATGATTTAGTAGATACAATAAAACCAGGCGATAGAGTAAAAGTTTATGGAATTTATAAAAGTTTATGTTTTGCAAGTACAGAATTTCCAAATAAGTTTAAAAATATTTTGATAGCAAATAATATTGAACAATTTAAAAAACGGAAAACAGAAGAATTTATTAAAGGAGATTTTAATATTAATAATGTTCATAAGTTTATAGCTCCAAGCATCTGGGGTCATGATAATATTAAAAAAGCTCTAGCTTTAATGCTTGTGGGAGGTAATGAAGTTATTATGAAAAATGGTAGTAAAATAAGAGGAGATATAAATATTCTCTTGATAGGTGATCCTAGTACGGCAAAATCACAATTATTAAGATTTATATATAATTTTAATGAAATTTCTGTGGCAACGACAGGAAAAGGTTCAAGTGGTGTAGGTTTAACTGCTGCTGTCGTTATAGATAAAGATACTGGTGATAAAAGATTAGAGGCAGGTGCTATGGTTTTAGCAGATAGAGGAATTGTTTGTATCGATGAGTTTGATAAGATGAATGAATTAGATAGAGTTGCTATACATGAAGTGATGGAACAACAAACAGTTACAATAAGTAAAGCGGGAATTCATACAACTTTAAATGCTCGATGTTCAGTTTTAGCTGCAGCAAACCCTATATTTGGAATATATAAAGAAGATAGAAAACCAAGTGAAAATATTAAACTTCCCGAATCTATTATGACTAGGTTTGATCTTATTTTTGTTGTTCTCGATAAAAATGATACTAGTACTGATACTTTAATATCTGATCATGTAGTAAAAATGCATTCCAGTTTTGCAATTTAGAAGAAGAAACTAAAATTGGTGGATTTAAAGAATTTATTGTCAGCTGTAAAAATAGTAAACCTGTTTTATCAAGAGATGCTAGTCAATTAATTATAAAAGAATATACAAAATTAAGACAACTTAAAAATAAAAAAGAACAAATTGTTTCTATTACGCCTAGAATGTTAGAAACAATAATAAGACTATCAACGGCTCATGCTAAATTAAGGTGTTCGTCTGTGGTTGAAAGTGTAGATATTGAAGAAGTTATTTTACTACTAGAATCTACACTTTTAAGACAAGTTGTAAAACCTACAAAACGTGTAAAAAGTACAGAAGATATACAAGATTTTGAAATAAATAAAGAACTTGAAATTGTCGAAAATGAAAATGCTAAAAAAGATTATGTTATTAATTTATTGTATGAAATTAGACTGGAAAATGAATCATTGAAAAATTTGAGTTTGGATGATATTTTTAGTCGTATTGATGAAACTTTAGGAATTTCCAAAGAAGACGTAAATGTTGTTTTAGAAGAACTTGGGGCACAAGATATAATTTATTATGAAAATAAGACAGTAATGTTTATAAATTAAAATTTGGTTTTTTTTGCAAACATATATTTAATTAAGTTAAAATATAAAAAAATTGTTTTAAATGATTTTAAAATGTAATAATTTTAATAAAAATATTAATGATATTTTTTAAGAAAAATAAAAAACTTAAATATGTAATAAAAAAATTTAAAAGTAGTTTTATTCAATACATTATAAAAATAATATTTAGAGTTTTCTTATAAAATTAAAAATTTTATGGTAAGCATTAATTCGTCATAGTGACATTGGTTTTTACACATATATACTTTTAAAATGCCAAAAAAATGACATGTTTAGGTATTTATCTTTGTTTCTAAAAAAACTGTATTTCTTTAATTAAACGATTTTAATAATTTATTTCTTTGGTTTAAATTGTTTTAATACCTACAAAACCATCGTACTCGATCACTTTAGTAATAATGGCTACGAGCTCGATGTCGCTTGTCGACATGAAAATATTTAACTAATAGAGGGTAATATTAAAATGTTCAGAAAACTTAATTATTTAAATTTTTAGAATAATTATACCAAATTAACATATCAAGATGTAGATACAAATTTAAAACCAAAGAATGTAAATTTTTTTATATTTAACATCTTTAATGTTTATTAATAAAAAAACAATTTTGTGTATAAATATCGAACACATTTAAATTTTTAATAAAACAATCTAAATATCTAAAATAAAATAGACTTATTATGAAAATTAAAAAAAACTATTTACTTAATTTATATCGTTTTAGTAAAAATTCTTTTTTAGTACACCTTCATCTATATCGTTAAAAATACAATTATGAACAAAATATCTATTTTCTGCACATTTATGCAGTAATTTTAATGAATTTTTTAATATTCTTTGTCCTATTTTTTCTTTAATATCTAAAAAATCAAATAATTTCATAAAATCTATGTATGATTTAAGCTCAGAAGCATTTTCAGCACCGCTACTAATAACAACATTTTTCCCTTTAGTATAATTTATAAACATTTTTGTATTATAAAACCACATGAGTCTATCTTTTTTGTTATTTAAATTATTTGAAATCGAAATCTCATAAAAAACATTTGGATTAATATTTTTTATTTTTATTTGAGAAGTAAAATCTATATTAACAAGATCACACATATTTTCATCAACAGGACTCTCTAAATTTTTTAATTTAATACATAATACATCACATTTTTCTTTAAGATGTTTAATATTATATGTATTTGTATCAATATCTACAGTTATTTTTTTTAATACGTGTTTATTTGGCAAGTCAAAAGGTAAATCTAAACTTATAAACTTTTTTATATCACTTTGTCTTATTGTCTTTGAAATACAATATCCAGCATATTCTGAGTCTATTAAAAAATTTATATCTTTTTTCTTAAAATTACTTTTTATATCTAAATCATAATACATGGATTTAAATTTTTACTGAAAAAAATTATTTTTATATTATAACTTTTTTTATAATTTCATAACTTTTTCATTCTATATTTTCATAAATAATAATGAAAAACAAAAAAAGTGTTATATAACAGCAAATTTTAAAATAATGACGCTTAATAAAACATCCTTCTTGATGAATTTCTTGTTCAGAAAGTATTTCATGTTTATATAGAAATGAATTTATTTCAATTGATTTAAAGTTTTCAAAAATACTTTTTCCAATTTTATATGATAAAATATTACCTTCAAAATTATTTTCACCAGAAAGGTATATATTAAAAAATTCGTGATATTTAAGTTTTTCTTTTTCATATATAATTTGTAATCCATTTTGTGATTTGATTTTCTCTCTAATTACTTCTTTATCAATATCTTTGATTTTAGGAATTATTTCCGATTCAATTATACTTTTGTCAGCAAAAAGATTCATTGATTTTGAATATGTAGAACAACTTCCATATTCTTCTAATAAAAAAAATTGTTCAGGAATTATTATTGATGCATTAATAATTTTTATAGGAACGTTTTTATATATAACTAAAATACCAGCATTTTTCATATCAATATCATACGCATAACAAGATAAATTATCTATTTTTGAAATTTTAACTTCATAATTTACCATTGATTTAGAATTTTTATTTTTTTATTGTAAATTTTAAAGGAGCAAATTTTTAAGGAGATTTAAATTTATTTATATTAACTAAAATCAGTGATTATATCAAAAATTTATAATTTATTAATTTTTAATTATATTTTATATCTGATTGCTATTTTTTTAAATATTATCTTGATAACATTGATACTAAATATTGATACTAAAAATATATATTATATAAAATCTTATAATAAATTATTATCAGATTTAATGTTTAATATTAAAAAAATTGATATAAAAAATTTAAAATAATAGAATACATATTCAAAATATAAAAAATTATATTATCAGTATTTTTAAATACATAAACATTAGTTTAATATAAAAATTGAAAAATATCCCATTAATATTTATTAACAAATGTTATAAATCTTAATTTCATTTTTAGTTTGATAAATTTTGTGTTTATTTTAAACCGTTTTAATATAATTTTTTTAAATTTTTATTAAACTAATGTTTATGTATTTAAAAATTTTAATAATATAATTTATAATAATATTCATTGTTTACATAATTTTTTTTACGGACAAATATAAATTTAATTATTTTAATTATTTTAAATAAATTTTTTTTGCCTTTTTAATTTTAAAAACTATTTTTAAGTAAATTTATTATAAGAAATTATTTCAATAAAATTTTTTCACTTATTATAAAAATTTGAATTATAAATTTTTGTTTTTTACGAAATAAAAATGTAGTTATGTTTGTAGTTTACAATAAAAAATTTATAAAAAAAATGTAATTATGTTTGTAGTTTACAATAAAAAATTTATAAAATTATTGTTTAATTTTAACTTAATTGAAATTTTAATTTTTTAATTTATGTATGTATTAAACTTTGCTTAATAATTTAACTTAAAATTATTCTAAATATGAAAAAGATACTATGATAATAATTTAAGGTTATATTTTAATATTTATTTCTTTATATATGGTAAATATTTGAGTTTTAATACTTCAAAATAACTTTTTTAAATAATATTCTTAGTAATAAAAATAATAATAAAGTTTTACAATATATCATACATAATAAAACATATTATATGGTCCAAAATTTAAGAAAAAAATTATTATCACTTTTGTTAGAAATAAAATACTATATTAATGTAAATTTCTATTTTTTAAAATACAATAGTTTTTTTTAAAATCGACAGTTAAAATTAGACTAATCTTTTTACAAATATTAAAAATTATAAATGTAAAAAAATATTGAGTTTATATTATATTATATAATAGTAAATAATTTTAAAATATATGAAAATATTATAAATAATTTTAACAAATGATTACAATATTTTTACTGCAATGTTAAGTAAGATATTATTAAAACTTACTTTAAATACAATTGTAGCTTTGATATTTTAATTATTAAATTTTTCTTAGAACGAAATTATAATTTCTTTACATAAAAATAGATTTAATTAATAATTGTATATGAAAATAAAAATTAATCTAATAGTTAAATATTGTAAAAAAAGATCTGTAGTAATAATATTTATTTTTTAAAAAATGCACTATAGTTTAATTAAATAATATTAATAATTGTTTAATTTTTACAAACAACATTATCAAAAAATAATACATATAATATCTTTTAAATATATGTAAATTATAAATTTGATTGATTATTAAATTGAAAAAAATGCTTTTATCTTTACCAGAAAGATGTTATTTAAGATGAGATAGAGAAAAACACAGAGAAGCTAGTAAGTTCTGTGTATCTTATTAAAACTACGAAAAATTATCATGAGATAAATATTATTGAAAAAAAAAATGTGTTGTAAGATCTGCGTTCTTTATTAAAACATTGTAAAAATTGAGAGATTTATTATATTAAAAGCAAAATGTGTGTGTGCAATGTAAACCCTCTGTACATGAAAATTTGTGATAATCTTATGAGTGTTCTATTGGAAATGGAAGCTATTGAAATAAAAATATCAAAAATTATTAGTACAACTTATTAAATTATTTTTACAATAAAATATTTTATTTTGGTTATTTATTACTTTTTTATTTTTAAGTATATAAATATATTTTTATTAAATAATTTTTTTATATTTATCAAAACTATAAAAATATTTAATAATTAGCTATTTTTACTAATGATATAATGAATATGTTTTTAAATTGATAGTTTAACTGTTGTATTCATATATTATATTTTATATGAATAATTTATTCTTTTTTTTGTATAAAAAAGTTTTAAAGTAAAAATCATTTTCTTTATAAATTTAAATTATTTTTATATTCTATATTTTTCTAATATTTTAAAATTTCATTTTTTTATCCATTAAAGAAATATTATATATCTTTAATAAACAAAAAATTACAGGTATGTTTAAAGTTTTAAAAATTTCTTAACAATTACGTTAAAAATACTTCTTATATAATTATCTATTTTATTAAAACTTAAACAATATTAAAGTTTATATCTGTTTCTCTTGTAAGAAAATCGTTTTTTTTCAATTTACTTTCTCCTTTAAAGTAATTTTTTTATACATTAAATATAAAATGTATTTTCCTTCTTGTTTAGTATATGACTATAAATTTTTTTATTACCGAGATTTTATATGTTAATATTTTTTTTATAAACTTCAATTTGGACATTTTCTATTATTCATTATAATAAAATGCTTTATATATATATTTAGTTTTTCACATTAATTTTATAATAAAAAAACAAATAATATATAACAATACATAATATTTAAAAGTAATTACATTTTTTTAATTACATTATTTTACCTCTTAAACCTAAATTAACACAAAATATTTATTTTTTTTCTTAGATAATTTTTAAATTTATTTAAATTTTTTTTTGATATTAAATTCTTATTAAACGTAAAATTTCAAAACAGCTAATAAAAAATCATTATTTCTAAAATTTTCCACAATTAAATTATTTTAATTTTTTAAAAAAATATTTAAAAAAATAAGAAATGCTATAAATTGAAAATCATTTATTTTTTATACAAATAATGCTAAAATATGTGTTTATTGTTATAATCAAAAAACCTTTTTTTTATAAAAATAAATTATATTTTAGCATTTTTATGATAGATATCATAATTTGTTTAAATTATTCAAATAATTAAGAAATTTTTTTTATTTTAAAAATAAACTATTAACAATTTTTTATTTACAAATATTGAATTTACATAATTTAAATATTATTCATTTTACAGATTTTTGTTTTCATTCTAAATGGCTTAAAAAAAATGAAATATTAAATATAACAAAAAATAAATTTTTTTAAAAAATATAATAAATAATCTCACTTGTAATAACATAGATAAATATTATAGTTTTTGAAACATATAGCAAGAATAAATAGTAAAACATTGTTTATCTATATATACAGCATAAAAATTTAACTTTCACAAAGTCAAATTACACAGGTATTTATAAATTTTATATATAAAGTAAAATTTAGAATAGAACTAGTTAATTAAAATTTACATGAATATGAAATTATTTACAAATAAATATAAATAGATTTTATTTAATAATAAATATCTTCAATAAAAAATATTAATTTATTTTAAAATGTTAAAAATCTTGGTATATAATATTTAAAGTTAAAGTAAAAATATGAAAAAATAATTTTGCCTTTTTTATACATTTGGAATATATTAATACTATAGTGATTGAAATAATAATGGGTAAATCATCTTGGTTTTGAAGATTTTTTAAAATAAAAATATTACATATAAAATAATATTTAAAAAAGTATATATTAGTAATTTAAATAATTAAAAATAAATAAATATTTAAAAAATTGCTTTATAAACATTAATTAATAATTGTTATGACATTAAAAAAAATATTAACAGATTGTTACATTTTTTAAAATAAAAATTTAATCAAATTTATGCAACATACATATTAAAAATTTAAATAATTTAATGATATTTAAATATTAATAAAATTTATATAAATGTAGTTTACTTTTAAATAACATTTAAATTATGGGTTATTCTAATAATTTATTGTTTAATTTAATACATTTATTTTACTTGATATATAAATAATTTTAATTTTAACATTCAAATATATTTGATACATAAGATATAAATTTTTTTTAAATCTAGTTGAACAAATTTTATGTTATATTATAAAAACTTGATAATATTTGTAATGGTATTAAATTTAAGAGATTTTTTTATATATTTTATGTTTTTCATTTAATTTACTATAACATGTAATTCTATATTTTTAAACAAATGATGATCATTTTTACTTAAAAATTATAAATATTTAAATTATAATGAATTCAAAAAATAAAATTGTACTAACATTGTAAATAATATTAAGATTTAATAATCTAAATAAATATTGTCAGATAAACTAATGAAACTATTTTGTTGTTTTATCATGATGCTTAATAAAAACGTTAATTTTGTATTTGAAATATTTTCTGACTTATGTAATTATATAAACATCACAATTAACATAATAATAATATGTTAAAGTTGAATAATTATAATAAAAAATTTTATATGTTAGAAACATTTTATAAATATTATACATATATTTTAAATAAATATTGTTTTTACGATATTTTTTTTAAAATTTTATAAGCACTAGAATTTTTATGAATTATTATATATGATAGTCTTTAGAAAATTATATAAAAACATTTTTAAATATATATTCATAAGCAATTTTTTTTGTATAAAAAAAAAGTTTAAAAATTTATGAAATTTATTACATAAATAAAATAATTTAAAAATTGGTAGTTATTATCAAAATTGTGTATTTTGTGTTTTTTAATTTAAAATTGTTTAAACATAAATTAGGTCAAATTTTTATGTCGTAAAAATCGTTTTGAATTTATAATAAACTAGTTTAAATAATTAAAATAACGTTGTTTATTTTTTACAATTATTTTTATAAATAATTTTAAAATTTAATGAAATTGTAAGAAATTAAACATATTTATAATTTTTAAAAAACTTATTTTTTAAATAATTTGATATCTTTTTATATTTTTTATAAAAATAGCAAATTAATTTTTCAATCAAATAATCATTGTTTACAGTTTAATAAACAAATAATATATATTTTTATTTTCTTATTTTTTAAGATAATATAATTTAAAAATTTCTTTTACGCAATTTTTAAATTTTTAAAAAAATAAAAAATTTATTTTAAATCATTATTTGATTAAAATGCATTTAAAATATTATGGTAATAAATTTAAATTTAGAATTAGATAAATTTTAAAAATTAAGATTTTGTTTATTACAAACAATTCCAGGTATTTATATTTTTTAAATTTAAATTTAAATATTACTTGACAACTTTAATAAGCAATAAAACACCATAAAAAATTATTCTAGTTAAATTTATAATTAGTTAAATAATTAAAATTTTATTGTTTATTTATTTTAATTAAAAATTTAGATATCATTAATTTTTTTGTAAAATAATAAATAAAAACGAAAAAGAAAAATGAAATTTAAATTTTAACAAATTTTTTTTCAATAATTTAATTTCTAAAAACTATAAATAAATTTTTTTATGGTACCCCTATATGTCTCAAAAAACTTTGATAACCGTCATTGGATTAATAGCATTAATTACATTAGGAGGGTTTGTTTTATATAATATGAAAGTATGGCCATTTAATGAAGATAAAAAAGTATCTGAAATAACCAATGATAAAATTGGCGAGTTAAATACAAAAGATACAATTGATTTTATTATGTCAACGAGTAAAAAAATAAATACTGGCAAAAATGATTTGGAGACTAGACTTAATATTTTATATGCAACTGTTAATGTTGATGAAAAATATTTGAATGATATCAAAATTTCAAATAATGACCAAGGAGATAGTCAGAAAAATAGTAATTCAGGTGAAGGAGAAGATACTGCACCAAGTAAAGCAACTATTTCAAACGAAAAAATTTCAAAGGTTTTTAATGAAATTAAAGCAATGTTTAAAAATAACAAAGATTTTGAAAGCGGTTTTAATACTTATAAAGAAGTTATTATATTTGATGATTCTAAAGATTTTTCATCAAAACAAAAAGAATTTGTAAAAGACAATAAGAAATATTTGGATGAAATTAATAAGAAACTTGAAAAGAAGAAAGAAATATTTAAACGTGCTACCGAAAAGAAAGATGAAAAGAATACTTTAGTTGAATACGTTTTTGTTAAATTGTGTGATTTAATAATTACTACTCAATAAAATTTTAGTTTTTGTTTGTTTTTATGTTTTTTTTTGAATTATATTATTAAATATTTACTAGAATATTAATGTAAAATGTTTATTTACAGTTTTTTTCTTAAAAACAACATGAGATATAACTCAATGATAAAGTAGTAAGAAAATCATATCCAATCAATGAATCTGCAAAATTAATTTTTGAACTACTCTTTTTTTTTTAGATTTAGATTTACCGGTTTTGTTTTTGTCATAATCTGATTTAGACGAAGAACCAACATTTTTAGAACTATTAGATGATGCAGTATTTGATTCACCACCTTTAATTTGATACATACCTTTTCCATCTGTTGTAACATCTTTAACTCCTGTAATTGTCATATTTTGATCATTTTTTAAACATGTATGAACTTCATCTCCATAATTATGTAGATATTGTGGATTTTGAATGTCAAAATCGCTTCCTTTATAGTCATTTAAAGCTAAATTATATTCATTACCACTAAGTGTTAATTTAGAGCCATCTTGTAATGTGTAAACTGTATTATTACCATTACTGTTCAATTTTTGTAACAGTTGCATCTTTAAAACACACCATTCCCTCATTTGTAGAAATTCTTAAATCTTTACCGTTCCATCCATCTTTTATCCCATCACTTTTTCTTTTGTAGTATATATTCTTGTAAATCCGTGAACACAAATTATTGTGAAAAATAGTATTTTCATAATAGGGATTGTTCGAATTGCTTTAAATATCTAAATTTTGTTTACTAAACAAAGACCTATTTGACATTTCAAATTAAATTAAAATAAAAAAAATCATGTTTTAATAAATTTAATTTTACAAATATTATGACTATTTTTATCATATATATATATTTGTTGTTTAAAATAAATTCAATAATAACGTCATCAAAATTATAAATTAATTATTAAATATTTTTAAATAAACAAAGTATGTTTTTATTTTATAAAGTTTTATTTTCTTCTTATATTGATGACAATCGTTCTGATACGGAAAGATTATATGATTTTGGCATAAATATAGCAAATGCAAATATATTCTGTCAAGAACCTATTAAAGATTTTTACTTATATGATTCAGACAATAAAATGACCGATGTGTTTGATTATTTAGATAATCAAAATGATAGATACAAGAATTTTAAATGCGAAAATAATTTATATAACCTAATCGATATGTGTAATTTTTCATATCCTGAAGAATCTCAAGTTTGTGATAATTTAATAAGAGAATATTATGAAAATATTAATATTAATTTGAAAAACAAAATAATATTTGAACTAAAGCAATTTATTTCAAAATATATTTATGTATATGATAAAATCGACAAAAATATACAGTTTCCAAATAAAATGAAAAAATTTAATACTTCAAAATCACATTTTGTTTCTAATGCAAAAGTATTTTATAAACAAATTGGTTTAATAAAAAATTGTAAATATTTGCGAATTTTAAATTATAAGAGAAACTGTATGCATAAAACTTCTCCTTTTGACCTAAAACAAATTATGGAGCGTAATTTATCTTGTTTAGATATAATTTTGAGAAATCCAGTGATCTTTATTTTAGATACAGATAAACAATTAAAAAATCAAAAAGAACAAAAATTTATACTTAATAACTATTGTTATTGTGATAAATGTTTTCAAAAGTTATGTTTATGCATTGGAAATTGTAATAATATTCCAAAATACCATGGAATCTGCTATAATGTTAAAATTGACGAAATTTTATATTTTTAATTCATCTCGATTTACTTATTCAAAAAGCTTTAATGATTTGAGATTTATATCTGTTCTTTCAAATATTTTGGTCAATAAAATAAAATATTATATACATAACGAGTGTGAACAACAAGTAATTTTATATCTAATATCGCTTATCAAAAAACTAGATGATATAGTAGAAAAAATTATTTTATATCACTGTTTATTAAATATATTGTATAATAAAACAACAATTTTAAACAAATTGTGCAGGTTTGTAATCTACATCAAGCTTTTTTATTTAAAAAAATGTAAACTAACTGTAGAATTTTTAGACTTAAGAATTATATATATGTTTAAATGTTTGAAGTCTAAGTCAAGCTTAATTTTAAATGATAAAACTGAATTTAAATTTGAATTGATACAAAATTACAATGATTATATAAACTCGAGAAATAGTGACATTGTAAGAATCAATTTATTATATTTTTTTGGATTTCTTATAACTTTTTTATCTCAAAAAAGTTTTTTTGTATCTAAAAATTATTTAATACTTAAATTTTTGAAAGATATTAAAACTAAAAATCTTTCAGCTTTTATTTATTATTGTAATATCCAAACTACAATAAAAATTATAATGGATAATAAATTAATTTAATTTTCTTAATGTAATTTTATCATTTTTAATTGTTTTATATGACAATGTTTTTTATAAATAATATACTAATAAAAAAACAGAATTTTGGAATTTCACAGTCATCATATAAAAAAACTAATTTTATATTTTAATTAATGAAAACAAAAATATATCTAAAAATAAGTTAATTTTCTCTAAAA
>KE647037.1:2658-13089 GCA_000447185.1 Vairimorpha apis BRL 01 | reverse complement strand
AAATTGAAGAAATAGCGAATATTTCGACCAATGTAAGAAACCTTACTAAAAAGGAAACAGAAAGGATGATATCTAATACCTTCTTTATGGGGCTAGGGAAATGTACTAGTCTTGAATTAGTAAAGAATACTAAAGAGGATGACAATCTAATTAGCATTTTAAAATATTTAAAAAAATTGAGAATCATGTTATTACACAATCAAAGGTCGACGCTTCAAAAAATTATTAAAAAGGGTAAGACAAAGGTAAAACAATAAAAGAAAACTATTCTTCAAATAAAAACTATAATAACAAGTCGAATCAGTGGTGTAAGATCCACAAAACGTCAACACATAAAACAAAGGACTGACTTTTTAAACAATAAATCAAACAATGACAAATCAGATGAAAAGCTGTTGAAATCCATAGATAATTAGTGAATGTATACCCGAAAATTCATCGACGATGATTATAAAACAAAGATACGAGGAAGAGATTTTGAAGGACTATTGGATACCGGAGCTGACCTAAATTATATATGTCAAGACCTTGCACAAAAACTAAATTACGTGCCAGTAGAAACTAAACCAAAGAATATAGTATTTGGAGGAGGAAGTAAAGAGCGTGTATCTAAGAAAATGACCATCGAACTAGAAATAAATAAGCAAAAGTATCTTGCCGAATTTTATATATTAAAGAATTTACCCGTTGAACTAATTCTAGGCACAGAATTTTTATCCGGCAACAACTGCAAAATTGATTATGGTGCAAGGATTATTACAATAAATTAAAACAACCTAGTTCCTATGTTGAATAATAAAAAAACCATGGAGGAAATTATAGTCGAGAGATTAAGTGAAAAACTCTCATTAATTATGTCGGAAGATAAACAACTCTTGGCTAATATTAAAACTCTTAAGTATTATATAAATCTTAACAATCATTTTTCGTATATAAAAAATAAACCATATATAACTTTACGTGTTGATAAAAATATACCTGTAATCCACAAAAATGGATACAGCATCCCAATAAAATATGTAGAGAGAAGGAAAGCAGAGATACAGAGATTTCTCGATGAAGATATTATTGAATACAGCAACTCCCTATATAGTAGTCCCGCATTTTTTATCAAAAAGAAAAATAATGACTTACGATTAGTAATAAACTACCAAGAGATTAATAAATATATTCAAGACGATCCTTGAACACTCCTCAAAATAGATGAATGTCTTATTGACATAGGAAAAAACGAATACTTTAGCCAATAGACTTAAAAATGGTTTTAACCAAATAAGAATAAGTAAGGAATCTAGGAAATACACAGCTTTTATATTGCTTGGGCTCCAATATCAATACAAACGACTTCCATTTGGAATAAAGCCGGGACCAAAAACGTTTCAAAGATACATTTCAGAAATATTAAAAGGAATAACCAATTGTTTCGTGTACATAGATGATATAGTAATTTATACTAAGACTATAGAAGAACACAAAAGAATTTTAGATATAGTGTTAAAAAGATTGTTGGAATACAAAGTTAAAATAAATTTTGAAAAATCAAAAATTGGAATAAAAGAAGTTGAAGTGTTAGGATATAGAGTCAATAATAAGGGAATCTTTCCAATATTTACGGACAAACGTCTAAATTATTAAATAGAAACATTAAAACAAGGAAAGAGGTACAAAAATTAGTGGGATTATTAAATTGGTATCGAAAATTTATACCAAATCTTTCAGAAAGAATATGCGAAATTACAAACCTGCTTAAAGGAAGAAAGGATGATAAAAAAATTACTGTAACAAGACAAATAAAAGATGAAATCAATAAATTATCTAAAATTATAGCAAATGAATCCAAACTAGATTTCCCAGATTTTTCGAAGAAGTTTACACTTGAATGTGATGCCCCTGATATGGGTATAGGTAGTGTCTTACGACAAGAAGATAAAATTATAGGGTATTATTTTAAAAAATTACAAGGACCGGAATTAAATTATAGTATAGTTGAAAAGGAATATTTATCCATATTATTAGTTTTATTGCATTTTCAGCGAATCATCCAAGGAAACTATATTGAAATTTACACTGACAATAGAAATTGCAATCATGACAATAAAAAATAACAAGCAGAATTCAGAGATGGAAATTACTCATGAATGAGTTTAGTTATAGCATATTTCATATACAAGGGAAAAATAATTCGGTAGCAGATGAACTATCGAGATGTTTTTTATTTAAAACAAAAAACAAGAAGGAAGAATTTAACCAATTAGTTAATGACGTATGCCAAAGAGAACGAAATAAAAAAATTAAAATAGATTAAGCGAAACGAATCGTAATTGACCCAAAAGAGTATATTAATTTTCTGAAAAGGATTCATCTAATAAGTGGACACAGGGGGATAAATACGACATACTACAACCTAAAACGTTACTATTACATCAAAAATATTTATAAGTTAATAAAACAAGTAACGGAAACATGCAATGTTTGCCTAAGAATAAAATTAAGGTCGTATAAAAACAATAAAAACAACAAAATACAAGCCAAACATAAGTTGGAACGAATATCTACAGACATATATGGGCCATTTAAATTAGAAGACTATGATTCAAATTCATTGAGAGAGACAGGATATATATTATCAATTACTGATATATATACTAGATTCTCTAAATTATATTTTCTAGAAAAAATTTCGTCAAATAACGTTTTAGAAAAGATTAAAACTTGGTTTAACAAATTCACTAAACCTAAATATATCATATCTGATAATGGAAAACAATTTCGAAATAAGAAAATGAAAGATTTCTTGAAAACAAATAAGATTGAGCAAATCCTAGTACCTGAATATACTCCTAGTGCTAATGGAATTTCTGAGCGGATAAATAAGATTATCACTGAAATGCTTATTATTAATAAAGGAAAACGTATTAATGAAATACTGCAAGAAACAGAGTTTTGAATCAATAATAACTACAATAGAATGATTAAAGCCTCTCCGGCTTCAAAGATTTATGGGTTGGACCTTTATAACATACTGAACCTACCAAATAAAGAAGAAGATAAAACAACGATATGCAACAACACATGTAAAAGATTTAAGGTAGGTGATAGAGTGTTTAAAAGAGTATTTAATAGTGAAAAGCTCGGTCCTAAATATGAATTAGTTACTAAAGAAATTACCAAAGTAGGTGATAGAGGATACTAGGTAAAATTAGACGATGAAGCTAGCTGGACCTACATAAGAAATATTAAGCTGGTAAGAAGGGGTAGTATGTGATAAAATAACTACCACATTATTTAATTTATCATTTCAATTTATTTTTTTAATCTATTCAGAATATCTAGAAAAATAAAAGTATAAATAGGCTGACCCCCTAGATAGCATGGACAGAAGGAGCAAGACAGATAGAATGGATCGAAGGATCAAGACAGAAAGGACTAACAACCCAAATAAATATTTTAAACCTAAACATTTATCCTGTAAAACTATGTCTATATTAGAAAATTACTTAAGTGCTGGACTCCTTCCAGTGAGTCACACCACACTGACAAAATAAAAGACTAACGGAAGACAAAGAATGAACAAATAATAAAAAAGTATTTAGAATTATAATTTAAATTAGGGTTGCTCCCGAGAAATTACGCCAATTATACATGATAATAAAAAACAATTTAATTATGATTTAAAAATTATATATTCAGAAAGTTGAATCCTAAAAGAGTTATTCTCTTCAGGTCGCCTCCCTGCGGCTAATACCACAGATACATAACGAACAAAGAACAATGAAACAAAATTACAAAAACAATAAAATGCTAAACCAGATGTTAGGTCAAAGTATATTATTGAGAACTATGTGTGGTAAAATAATTATCACTTTGTTAAGTTAATCATTTTAACATATAATATAATTTATTTTTTTCTAAATAATAAAAAATATAAATAAAGATTGACGCTATATAAAAAATAAGAAGAGAGCATGAAGAACATATTAAACTGTGGTAAGTAGTGTGGCAAAACATTTACCACATTATTTAATTTATCATTTTAATTTATGAGTTAACTAAAAAATTTAATCTATTTTATTTTATAGAAAATCATAAATTATAAATAGAGTGGAACCCCTAGAAAAAACGGACAAATGGACAGAGGGATTAATATAGAGTTTAAAAAAAGGATAAACAGACACAATAAGCAGTAAAAAAATAAACAACTATCGACAAAGGTAAAGTCAATCGTGGAGAACTACTTAAATTCTGGGCTTTTACCAGTGAGTCGCATCACATGTTTCAAAACAACATAAAAACATAAATAAAGGTATTTTAATAAAAACAAACGAATATGAACTAAGTCTCTTGTGGAAAGTTAACTAAGCTTTAGAGCTCTTTAGCAATACTTTGTCGCAGATAACAAAATGTTTTTTTGCTTAAGTATTGAGTAATAAATTTTTATTACAAGATATTTTATTTAATCTATCAATTAATTTATTTGTTAATTTATTCTGAATTTCTAGAATAATAAAAATATAAATAGAGGAATTCCCAAGAACCAACGAAGGATCGAGTGTGATGGACATGAGACGAAACAACAACAATAAAATAAATTATAATAAATTTATTTTAACCAACCGGGTAGCCCCGATGAGTATTTAGTGGTACGGTAAGGTCCATTGTTAGGAGATACATTCAACTTAACTGGTACCCGAGAGGTTTACCACTAAAACCTTTTCTAAAAAATATATAATACTGTGGTATCTTACTACAATTTGTTATTATTGTTGCGTTGTATTTTCTAGAAATAATTTCATATAAATACAAATTCCACAAGGGAGGTGTACAAATAAAACAGATGAACCCAAATATACACGTAGACAGACAAGCAACTATACATTACAATAAAAGGGATAGAGTCCCATCCACCAACTAAAATAAAATATTTAAATCTAAACCTGGTATTTGCTCTATCTTAGAGCATTGTTTCGTTACGACTACCTCAAACAAGGTTATGCCAAATACATATAATATTTGAAACATTAAAAAGTGATTTAATTAGATTAATTTAAGGATATGCGAATCAAGTAGTAAAATTTGATTAATTTTTATGAAAAAATATTTAGAAATTGTGGTAAGCAGTTACCACATTTTAATTTATTTTAAATTTCTAGAACGAATAGAATATAAATAGAAGAACCCTCTAAAGAAGGATAGCTCATTATTCACACTACAACATCTATAGGGGCACGGAGTGCACTAAATCCAACCCCATAAAGCATGGCGATTATAAAAAGAAAAATTTAAAAAATAAAAGTGTGGTAAAATAACTACCACATTTTGTAATTTATTTATTTGATCTATCATTTTAATATATCAGTTAATTTATTTTCTAGATCAATAAAAATATAAACAGGGCTACCCCCTAACACATATAGCAAGCAAAAAGAATGAGAAACGTCCCACTACAACACAATAAATCAAATAAAGGTTATTTAAAAAAAACAAAGGTGTAACAACATGTGGTATAATTCCACATTGAAGGGATAAAAAATTCTAGAAAATATTTTGTATAAATATTTTCATTTTTTATAACCCTGATATTTTAGAGTAATAATGTTGAGAAATAAAAATAGTACCAATAGACACGACCGAAGCTATGCTTACCCACGCGGGAACGATAATAGAAAATACAATAAACAATTTATATTTAACAATAATGTGTTAGGTGGTCGCCGCTGTATTATCGAGGATTTCCTATCCTCAGGGCGACAACCCGTAAATAATGCTAGACAACAAAGTCCCTCGTGGAGAGTTATCTAAGTTTTGGAACTCTTCCGAAAGACTTTGCCACAAAAAGTATTTAAGAATATTATTTTAAGTTTTGCTTCCTACCACAAGGATTCGACACTGTGATATATAAATCACATCATCTTCTAATTTATTGTTTTGTTTATTTTAATTAATTATTTTATATTAACGCATATGTAAAATGATAAATTAAAATACATACATAAATTGCGATATAACCTCTAAGGGATGCGCAAACAAGAAAGATCCATTAACACAACAGATAATCTAAATAAAAACTTTAATATAATTGAATATTATTTCAAATATAACAAAGTCCTAGTTGTACAGGACATTTACATAATAGAATATTATTTCAAATATAACAAAGTCTTAGTTGTACAAGACAATAACAATGAGGTTATTATTTTTTAATTTTCACTAACTAAAAAATAACGTCACAATGTATTTTTGATGATCTTAACTTAAAAATATTCCAGCTATAAATTTGCGAATGAAAGAATATGTTATAATGTTTTATAGAATGTTAAATTCTAAAAAATGGAAATGATCGGTTACAATCATCCCAACCCTAGTTAAAATTTTTTTATTTATATAAAAAAATTAATTTATCAGCAAAAATTATACAAACAAACAAACATTAAATTTTTATTTATTGTACATAAAAATATTTTCTTGTGAATGATTAAATTTATTTAGTTTTATTTTAAATGATTACAATCAAACATTTTTAATACAAATGTTAAAAAAAAATAAAATAAAATAAAAAATATTAATTTATAAATAGACACATAAATTTTTTTTATACATATCTATTTTTTAATCTATTTTGATTAAATGAATAAAATAATTTATTTTTCATGCATCTATTTTTCAAAAATATTTTTAAATTATTTAGACTAAAAATAAAATTGTACTTTTTAATCATATCTTTATTGCTTAAAAATCCGTAAAATTTCTATACTTTTTTTGTAAATTTTAAGCATTTTAACTTATAAATAATAAATTAAATTCATTTGTTTAATTTGTAAATATTTAAATTATTTGTTTGTTTTAAATTTGTTAGTAAAAAATGGCAAACAAAAAAAAGTTTGATATGATATAATTGCAAATTGAATTTTTAAAAAATAACAATATTTTTATAATTTTTGTTATCAATCTCAAATTTAATATCTCAGATTATATAAATATTAAATTTACAATAATTAGAAACAATATAAATCCAATTATTTAATGCACTTTTTAAAAAAAATATATGCAATGTAATCAGATTTGGAGTCTGATCAGAAATAGTAGAAGGAATAGATAAATAAGTTTTATTGTAATTATTTTCGAAACCATAATAATATTTTATAAAGGGTTATTTTGCTTAAATGGTTTTACATAAATTAAATATGTCGAATCTATTAAAGAATATAAAATAAGAAATATAAATATAAAATTAGCATAAATAACATCTTCTAAACAATTATAAATTAAATAAAATCAGACCTATCAAATATCAAATAGATTAAAAATATAGAAGCTTTGAATAATTAATAAAACAGAATAATGACTTATTCAGTTAGTAGATTTAGGAATACGTATCGTAAGAGTAGGTTCATCTATTGACATACAACATATTTATCTCTTAAAACAACGGATGCAAAAAGAAAATTGTTAGTGAACAATAATAAATTTTTTAACATTTTAAATATAAACATGAACATTATAAATGAAGTTTTTAATAATATTTTATTTGAGAGGTAGCTTACTTAAAGTTTTAATAGATTTTTTGTAATTTTTATAATTTTATAAGCTTTTAATATTACAATATTAATTAATAACAAATAAAATTACATGATTTGACGTGTCAAAAAAAATTTAAATGTTATAAAAAGTAAAACATTTTTATCTTTTATTTTGATTAAAATCTTTATTTATTAAAATTTATTGTATATTGATATTAATTCATTTTTTGTAAATTCAATAAATAAAATACATTTATAAAGTTCAGATAATTTTTTAACAAAATATTACAATTCATATATTAACATATAAAAAAACATTAATATTCGTTATATTATAGTATTAAAACCAAACCTCTGAAAACTGGTCAAATGATTATTTTTAATTTTTTTATCTTAATATAACCTATCATAGTATAAATATTATTTTTTAAATAAGTTTTCTAATAAAATTATTGTATGAGCTTTGATTTTGTAAATTTAAATATAATTACCAAATTAAAAATTAAATAAAAGTTATCCAAAGCTAAATAATCTAAATTTAACGTATAATAGTTTATTATGAATATATTAATTATAAAAATCAACTTAAGACTTAAATTATAACTTTTCTAAAATCAATCTACATTAAAAGTAATCAAAATTTGTAATATAATATTAATAAGATATTTACAAATACTTAAAAATAATAATGATTAAAATATACTCATCTCAAATAATAAACTTTATATTCAACATTAATCATTTGCTTTATTTATCAAATAAAATCTGTCACAAATTTTAATTAACACATTATAATATTTTTAATTTTTTTTTCTTAAAATTATTTAAAAAAATAAAAATAACAATAAAATATAAATTTTTACTATAAAAAAAACGATATGATTATTGTTTATTCTTAAATTAATTTAAACTATAAAAAATTAACATATAATTTCAGTAAAAAAATAAATTATAAGCATATCTAATAAAATTAAAAAAAATTTGACATGTCAAAAACGAGAAAATCAACAAAAAAAATATATGCTATAATTTCAAATAAATTAGACAATAACACTCTTTTTTTCAATTTGTTATATTAAAATTTAATCTAACACAATTACATAAATATAAACTTTTTATTGGCCCATTAGTAATGGACAAATTAAATAAAAAAACAACAATACTATTATTTTTAGTTATCATATTTAATCTAAAAAAATTTAATTTTGTGTTTATATATGGAAGCTTTCTTAGAAGCTATGTTGATTTTTATAATAACAATGAAGGATACTATAATTATTTAATTCCGATAAATAATTATACACAAAACATATCAGCTGAAGTTTCAAATGGATTATTGTCATTAAAATTAGATTTAAGTAATTGTATGTTATCTCGTGTTCCAAAAGAACTTACAGATTTAAAGAATATACATCATCTTAATTTGTGTAATAACATGATAAAAAATCTTTGTGAGTTACCTTTAAGTTTAAAAAGTATCAATTTAAATAACAATAAATTAATATATTTACCAGAACATTTCTTTGATTTAATTAACCTTAAAATACTAAATTTATCTCATAATCAGATATCAGAATTTCCGAAATCAATAGATAAATTAGTTAAATTAAAATATTTAGATCTTAGTTATAATAAAATTACCGAGATACATTCGTCTATAAATAAATCATCTACAATTGAAAGTCTTTTATTATCAAATAATAAAATTATAAGTCTATCAAATTTTCTCAATGAAATAACAACTTTAAGATATATAGACTTAAGAAATAATAAAATTATTGAATTTCCAGATAATTACGATAATTTATTTGAATTGAGAGAACTAAATTTGTCAAGTAATTTTATTACAGATATAGAATCAATTTGTAAATATAAAAAATTGAAAAATTTAATTTTAGATAATAATCAAATATTTAAAATATCTAATAAAATACATAATTTAAAAAATTTAAATTTTTAAATTTGTCAAGAAACAAAATTTTAAATTTACCTGAAGAAATTATGAAATGTAAAAAATTAAATTATCTACATTTATCAAATAATTCAATTTTAGATATAAAAACAATTTGCAGAATTCAATCATTGAAAAATTTGTATTTAAATCACAATCAAATTTATGAAATACCTAATGAAATTTCTAATTTAAAAAATTTAAAAGTCTTACATTTGTATAAAAATAATATTTCTATTATACCAGAAAGTTTAAGTAAATGTAAAAAATTGAAAATTTTATATTTATCAAATAATTTTATTTCAGTTATTGAAAACATTTGTAAAATAAAACTTTAAAAAAGTTGAATTTATATAAAAATCAAATTTCTGAAATACCTGATATTATTGGTAATTTAAAAAATATTCAATTGTTAATGTTATCTGAAAATAGAATTTCTAGTTTGCCAAAAAATCTTAAGAAGTGTAAAAAGTTAGAATTTCTATTTTTAAAAAATAATAAAATAAATAAAATACCTATTGAACTTTTATCAATGTTAAGTAAATTAAAATCTCTTGATTTAAGAGAAAATACCTTTATATATCCAGTTAGTTCAGCATACATAAATATTTTTAATCTTAAAAGAAAAATGAAAGATAGACTGCTTATAGATGATATATATTCTACTGAAATCGAATATATTTATAAAGAATTAAATAAAAAATCAGTTCGATTTAATTTTTTTAACTTAAGAAAATGTAGACCATATTCTTTCCCTACACATATTTATTCTGAAGATGAACTTTATAAAATAATAAATAAATGGAAAAAAAGATTTGTTAATGATAAATATAATAGTAGCAAAAAATTAGTTATTTTAGATCCCAATGAATTTACAAATTGTGTTAAATCATTTGATACTGAACTTTTAACAAATTATATTTTTCATTTATATAATCCACTATATATATATCCGTTATGGAA
>KE647005.1:10848-34875 GCA_000447185.1 Vairimorpha apis BRL 01 | reverse complement strand
ATTTTTAATTATTTTATCAAATAATTTACTTATTGTTTTGTTTTATTTTTAGTTTTTTATTTTGTAAAAAAAAATTTATTAATATATAGTTAGTTTATTATAATTTGTCATTATCCATAAGTGGGTAACATGAGATGATATAGTTAGCAAATACAACTTTAAAAACAGAAGAAATTTGATTTACTCGACCGAATTAAAGTGTATATTTAATTGTTAACTCTTAGGAAGACTCTTTACAGCATTTATATTGAATACAGAAGAAAAGTCAAGATAGCAGAAACCGAGAAGGCAGATCAGCAAACTAATGTTTGTTCAAAGACAATAATAGTATAAACAAATGAGATTATAAAATACACAAATAAACATTTTATTTAATGATATTATTTAATTCTACTATTAAACATTAACAATATTAACTTAATAAATATATATTGGTACTATAATCTCTATTTTTTTATACAACAAATTTTATACATACACTCTTTTTGAAATTAAATTTTTATTTCTTTTTAATTATATCACATAACATAAGATAAACTAAATAAATCATATGTATTGAATCTGAGAAATTTATATAACAAATTTTAAAAATAAGTAATCTCACGCAAACTAAATAAATAATCAATTAAGACCTTTTTTCTTTTTTGTAATAAATTAACAAAAAATGTTTATTGATTTTTAAATTATATTAAGTTATGTAAATATATACCAATTTTTAAATATGGTAAAATTAAAAAAAATGATCATTAAAAGTGAATTATATTTTAAAAATGTATTATTTATGTAATGTATTAAATTTTGATTTTTCATAATACCATTTAAATACTTTAGATTATTAATAATTTTTTATTTTTATATTTTGTAATTATAATTATTTTATTGACCGTATAATATATTATTTACAAAACATTATTTAATAAAAACTTAATGCTTTTTTACTAATCTTGTACTAACTTTATATTAAAATATAATTTTACAAGAAATATTTTTAAGAATTTTTTTTATAGTTAAATAAAAAAAAACATTTGATAATTATTTTTTTATAACAATACATTATTTTTTAGTTTAAATTTATACATTCTTTGAAAATTTACAGATATCAAAATTAATATCAAACATTATATCCATTTCTTTTTCAATTATCTTAAATTTTCTTTTTCTGAAAATTTTGGGTTTATAAGCATTTTCTACAATAAAATATTTGTTTTTATTTTTTTCAGTAAATTTAAAAATATTATTTCTATATTTAATATTTTTAAATATTTTTGTTTTTCTGAATTCATTTAAAATAAATAACTCATAAATGGTAAATTTTAACGAATATTTTTCTGTATAAATAATAGAATATTTATAAATTAAATATATGAATAAAAAATATGTTTTGTTGTTAAAAGTTATTTTGTAGTTTCCATTTTGTAATTGCCTAAAATTTAATAAATCACTATCAATTAATAACATTGTATTTTTAAATATTAAATTGTTATTTTTTAATAAATTATCATTTGTTAATTCATTCTCACTAAATAAATTTTCATTTATTAATGTATCATCAAATATTGAGCTATTGTAAACTAGCTTATCCATATAAATTACATTATTGTCAATTTTATCATCAGATATTGAATTTTTTAAAACATTTGTGCTTACAAAATTTGAATTATTATCATGTTCTGATTTAATTTTTTATTTGATAAAATTAAAGAATCAGATACATCTTCATCATAAAAATCATTTACTAAAATTAATCTATTATAAGGAAATATTACCTTTTTTATTTTTGTATTTTTTGAAATATTTACATTTGTATTTAATTCTTTATCAAAGCTTAAATTCGCAAGTGTTACATTTTTAAAATCCGAATTTATTTTATTAATATGCACAAAAACATCATCTTTAAGTTTATATGTTTTAATACATTCTTGAAAATTATTTTCTATATCATTTAGTGTTATATTGTTTTTTTAATATCTCTTGTATTTTCATATTTATTCTCAATCTTATCAACTTTTGTTGATTCATTTAAGTTTTTTATTTCTTTTAAATTAACCTTCATTAAATTATTATTTTCATCAATTATTTTAATTGTATTGAGATCTTTAGAAGGATTTGCATTAGAATATTCATTTTTATTTAAAATTGTATTTGTCACAATCTTATCATTAATATTTTTCAAATTTTCTAGATTATTATGGTCATAACATTCATCTAATTTTATAAATGTATTAAAAGAATTTATTTTATTTACATTTTGAGAAAAACTTATATTATCTAAATCACTTTCCGTAATACTTAAATTTTCTTTAGAAATTGATAAACAACTAGAAATTTCAGAATCATTAAAATACGAAAGATCGAGTAAATACTCATAATTATTAAATAACATAATTTGCTCTTTATATTTAAAATTAATATCAATAGGTTCTCCTAAAATATCACTTACACCACTAATTACAATAAAAGAATAAATTAATATATAATAAGCATCTTTTTTATATTCTAAAGTAAATTCTTCAATATTAATAAAAATGCTAGGGATAAGTTTTTCAGTTTGTTTTTTGACTAATTTAGCTTTAATAAAATAAGAACCATCACTAATAATTAAAGTATTTTTGTCAATCATTTCTATTATTTGAACTGTTTGAGAACCATGCACAGGATTAGAGCAATTTAATAGCGCTTTTATATATTTATCTATCCATTTATAAACAAATGACATATATAAAAGGGTTTTATCTATTTTAGTTTAATATTATTAAATGTTGTGCGATAGCTGATTTTGTGAAAAATAAATTCTTAGAATGTAAAATATTGTTGCTTAAAAAAGTTTAATATTTGAAGTATATGGAATTTATTGATAAACAAACATAATATTAACAAAAAATAAATCATTATTTAGTAAATAAATTTATTTTTTCCCCTGTGCAATTTTATGTACATATAATTATTGAATAAGTTAATGTTTTAAATAAAAATAACGTAAATTAAATATTTAATTTTTAGTGAAAAATATATGAATAAAAAAATTCCAAAAATTTACATTTTTACTTATGATAATAAAAATATAAATTAAATTTTATAAAAAATTATTATTCATCTTAAAAACTATTTTATTTTTTTAAAATATATTTTGTTTATTATTTAATAATACATTAAATAATATTTAAACATAAAGTTAAAATTATTAAAATGTTTTAAATCATTCTTTTAATATATATATATTTATTAGAAATTTTAAAACTTCAGATTTTTTTATAAAATGATAATTTAATCAGTGAATGTACTCACATATTACAAGTTGTACATTCAAAATCATTTTAAATCTCTTTAGGAGCTGTCATCTCAACATAAATCGGCTCATCTTCAATTTTATAAATAAAATCCAAATTATTTAGCTTATTACAAATTTTATTTGAAATCTTATCATTATTATTAACTATCTCTTCGATAATATTTTTAATGAAAATACCTGATTCAAAAAGATATAACAGATCAATTTTAGTATATTTGTGAATTTCATAATCTTTAAGAACCTTTTCTAGAATTATTTTAAATTTATTAACAAGATTTGCTAAATTCTCATTTTGTTTAAAACCATCAATGTTGATATTACATATACCATTTTTGTCGTTTAAATAATTGTTAATATCTTTAAGTTTAGAAATAATTATAATATCGTATCTTGGTCTCATATAAAGATAGTCGTGTTTTGTATTTACTTGGTCTGTTTTATATACATCTGCATGATTTTTTATTAAAAAATCAGTATGATTACTAGATTTTAAAGTATTTATTTTTGTATTTTTAAAATCTTTCAAATTTTCATAAATTTCATTTTCTTCAATTTTCAAATCTAAAGTTTTTTGAATCTTTTCTATATTATCTGTAAATTTTTCTTTTTTAATAAATGAGTTATCTATATTAACTAACGTTTCATAATTATTTCTAAATTTTTCTTCTTCATTTGAAACATCTACATGTAAATCCATTAAATTATCTAATTTTTTCAACTTTGTATTATTATCAACAGACACATTTTTGCTATTAAAGTTATCATATGATTGACTTCTTTCAAATGAATATTTTTGTTTATTTGGGTTTATTACAATTTCACTTTTTACTGAATCTCCACTTTGTTTTCTAATCCTTTTTTGTGCAAAATCTAAATCAAGTTTTTTATCTCTATTTTGTCTATAATTAAAACTTTGAACTCTTTCATTATATGTATCATTTGGTGATATTAAACGATAAAGTTCTTTTTGTGATTCGTTATCATTAATATGATCATAATCTGGCTTAAATATTTTCTTTAAAGAATTACGAAAATTTTTACAACTATTATGTAATTTGTGTAATTTATCAATAGAATTACTAGAATTATTTTTCGATAAATAAAATAATAATAATATATTCATAGGGATATATCTTTAAATCTTTTTAAAAATTTATTCTCTAAATTAAATTATTTGACATATTTAAAAAAAGAAATATATTTTTAAATTTTAAAATTTTGATAGAATTTAAACATTATCAAAAAAAGCTCTATTAAAATAAAAATTTCAAAATTATACATTTTAAATGCTAAATTACAAAAAAATTAATTTAAATTATAATTTATTAAATATTAAAATCTGCTGTAAAAATGTATTAATAAATTTTATGCTTTAATTCACGTATAAAAATTTTAAAGTAATAATCAATATTTATTTACAAATTGAATATGTTTATAAATAAAGCATATTTTTACTTTAATTGTACCAATAATTAAATTTAAAGAAAAGTTTTATTGTAATTCATAATTTTAGATTTGATAAGAATTAAATTTTTTATCATTTTAAATTAAAAAAATTTTAAATCAATTTATTCAAAAAATGACATTTGTAATTAAATTTTAAGATTTTTAAAATTTAAAATTTAAAATTTAATATAATTCTAATTTCTAAAACTACAAAAATATTTTTTGTTAAAGTAATTTGTATTTATTTTATAATTAATAATTACTTAATTTTATTTTTATATGAAAATATAATGAAAAAAAAACTAATAATTAAAATTATATTTTAAAAAAATTAAATTAAAAACTTAAAAAAATAATAAAGATTATGTTTATAATATTTGTAATATGATTTATATTTTTAAAAATATATAATAAATGTTTAAATAATTTTGATTTTTAAAACAAACAATATGTACAATATTTTATGTTGAAAATTCGTAATTTGATTTTTATAATTTTTATTTTTTTAAAGAGAAAAATTTTTTTTATATTTTATTCATTTTTATAAAATAAAAAAGACATACTTTTATAAATTAAATCATCTATGTATTTTAATACTTTTCAATCACTATTTTTGTAATTAAAATGTTAATTATCAAAAAAGAAGTTGGTTTAGTCAATACCATAAAGTAATATTTTTTTAATTATGTTACATTAATGTTTAGTATAAAACTATTTGCAATTATAATATAATATAATTAGTTTTCTCTATTAATTTTTTATAAAAAAATGTTAAAAATTAAAATAATTTAAAATTTAAATTAATTTACATCTTAATTTATTGTAATAATATAATAAAAAGTATATTATTAACTACTTTAGAATATAATGTTAAAAAATAAATTTTAATAATTGTTATATGTTAAAATACTAATTTTCAAACACAAATCAAGTTTTTAGTTGTAAAAAATAATTTTAATATTCTTTTATTTAATTATTTTAAAATTAATATTAAATTAATTCTATCTTATTTTTATATCTATTATAATAAAAATTTATTTATTTTTAAAATTAATAGTAAATTAATTTTATAATCTTGGCATTTAATTAATTCTTTATTATTTTTATATCTATTATAAATAAAAATAATTTAATTTTACTAATTTTTTAAAAAAAAATTATTAAATAACTTAGTAACAAATAATTTATAAAAATTTTATAAATATAAAAAATAAATAAAATCCTTTTAAAAATAGAACATTTTAAAAGTTATATAATGATATTTTTATTGTATCTTTATAATCAAAAGTTTATATAATATTAGTAAACTGTAAATATATTTATAACTCGATACTAAAAAATCATATTTAATTTACTCAATATAAAATTAATATCAATTTATTTTATATTATTATTTATTACATAAAAATATAAAAATCACATAAATTTAATTTTAATCTAAAATTTAAATACCAATCTTATAAAGCACTAAACTTAAAATAATACCAACCACACCGCTTACAATCATTCCCATACTTAAAAAATAGTTTTTAGTTCCCATCCATGACATTTCACTAAAATACAAACTTTTTTTACCATACGGAAAAGTAGACTCAATAAACAACAAATATTCACCTTCTTTTTCAACATTAATTACTCCCCACAATTTCCTAAAATTACTAAATGGACTAGTCGATATCCAATTAATGTATCTCTCATCATTTTCAAGGTCAGGCACTTCAGTGTATTCATCCCAAAGAGGAGGATTTGTAATTTCATCTATACTATATCCACTTTGTTTAATTTTTTATTTTTAAATGAAATATTTTTAGTATTAATATTAAGATCATCAAATCTAAATTTATCTTGTAAATATGTATTGCTTAATATACCTGCAGGATAGTAATCTAGTCCATCTATACTATCTAAAGGTTCTGTTTTTGATCTGTTTGTATCTTTCTTACCTTCAAGTTGATCATAGCTTATACTTTTAGAATATTTAAGATTTGTTTGATAAAAATCGTCTAACTGAATATAAAAATATATAGTTGAAGCAGGAAGAAATATTTCATAATTACCTGATTGATTATAGTTTAATGTAAACTCGAACAATCTTGAATATAAGAAAGTAAAAATTATACCAAATATTAGATTGGTTAGTGAAAATATAATTAGAAACGGGATATGTTTACGGATGCTTGATGATACGAAATGTCCTTTTGATTGACCACTCATCACATTTTCAAACATTTTAGGGTAACTTTGTGAATTTTTTGTAGTTTATTTAAATGTTATAATATTCAAATAAACAAAAAGATATTTCAAATATTTCAATTTTTAATTTAAAATTTGATATTTATTTTATTAAAATTTACATTAAATAAAAATATAAAATATTTATAAATGTAGATTTAATATATCAAATTATTTTTAAATTTAAATATATATTAGTAAATTTTCTTATATAATAAAAAATGAGATTTTTTAATTTTTGTTTTACATCTTTTTATTCTTTTTATGAAAAATTAAAGTAAATTTCATAATATCAAAAAATAAAATTTTTCTAAAAAAATGTACCATTAGTTAAATAACTCATTATTTGCAACTTTTTATTTTTTATATACTCTTTAACTAAGTTTGATTTAATATCTGTTGCTTATATTCAGCAGCAGTACCTCCAAAATATTTTAAAGTTTTATCTTTACAAACATAAACTTCTTTAAAAGCTCTACTAACAAAATTAAGATCATGACTTACACAAACAACACCACCTTCAAATTTATTAATACAATCAGCTAATGCTTCAATACTTTCCATATCAAGATGATTTGTGGGTTCATCTAAAACTAGTAAATTAGGTTTAAGTCCATTTATAAGAGCCATTGTCAGTCTACTTTTTTGGCCTCCAGACAATGTTCCAATTCTTTGATTGTCCACATTTAATCCAAAATTACTTAAAGCTCGTTTTGTTTCTTCTAATGTATTTGTTTTAAGCATTAAATCAAGTACTTTCTCATTAACGTTTAGATTATCAACGTGGTGTTGTGCAAAATATCCTACGACAAGTTTGGAATTTTTTGTTATATAACCGTCGCAATTTTCTAAATTGTTTGTAAGCATTTTTAAAAATGTACTTTTTCCTTGACCATTGGCACCTACTACAACAATTCTAGATTTACAATTTATTGAGATTGTTATATTTTCAAAAATTAACGGATTAAAATTCTTTTTTATATTATTGTTATTATTTTTTAATATACTTAACTCATCAGTATTTTTTGGTACTTTAAAAAATTTTGATTCTTTAGATAAAATCTTGGTTTTGTTAGTTTCTGAAATATTTAATTTCTCAATATCTTTATTTATATTTTCATCAAAACTTTTTTTACAAATATTTTCACTTTCATCAACAATTGATTCATATCTAAATTTAACATCTCGCATTTCCACTAAAGTTCCTTTGCAAGGCGTATAATCAAACATAAATTTAATAACAGGATCTATTTTAGGAGGATTTAAAGGAGGCATTTTAGCCAACTGTTTAATTTTAGATTGAGCCAAACTTGCTCTACTAGCACTTGCTCTAAATCGATCTATAAAACTTTGTAAATGTTCTCGTTGTCTAAGTTGATTTTCATATTCTTTCTTTTGATACATCAATAAATTTTGTCTTTGTTTTGTAAAAGAATCATAATTTCCTTTGTATACAACAATTTTAAAATCATTTAAATGTAGTATTTCATCAACAACATTGTTCAAAAAAGTCCTATCGTGTGAAACTATAATAACAGTTTTCATTTCTTTGATCTGCTTTTCCAACCAACATAAAGCATTTATATCTAAATAATTTGTAGGTTCATCCAACAATAATAAATCTGGATTAATATTGATAGCCTTAGCAAGATGTGCTCTCATCCTCCACCCTCCACTTAATTCCTGTAATTTCATATTAAACTGATTTTTATTAAACCCAAAACCTGTTAAAATTTTACCACCATCGTCTCCTACGTGTTGTATTACTGTAATGTCTGTATTAAATTCTTGTTCAATCATATAAATTTTAATACCTTTTGGTATTCCAAATTTTCTTTTTTTATGTTTTTTAACAAAGTTGTTTTTCCTATTCCATTTCTTCCAACAAGACCATATTTTTTACCTCTACAAATTGTAAGCTCACAATTATCTATTATTAATTTTGATTTAATACTTAAGTTAACATTCATTTCTATATCATCATAATACACGTCATCAGTCGATGAATATTCGTCTACAGATGAATATGAATTTTCTATTAATTCTTCATTTAATTTTTCATTTTCTTGTCTTTCGTCTTGTTTTTTTGTGATTTGTTTTTTGTTAATTAAAAACGGAGTTTCTAACGGAATATGTTTCGTTTCTGTTGATAACATAAATTTTTTTAGTCCTTGTAATTTAGCTTGTTCTGGTGTTTCAAATTGGTATGTTGATAATTTATTTACAAATTCATTTTTTAAATACTTGTATTTCATTTATTAGGGCATATTAAAAAACAAAGAATTAAAAATATTTGTAAATCGATTTTTTGATATATATGATTTAAATAAATTTAAATGATTTTTCATCATTAAATAGATTATTTATAAGCAATTTGATTTAATAATGCTAATTTTTGATATAAATTAAATTATTTTTACTAAAGTTTTATTTAAATGATTTTATGGATGTAAATAATTATAATACCATATACAATTTAGAAAATTATAAATTATTATATAATGTAATTATAAAAATATTAAAAACTGTTAAAAAAACTTTGTTAGAAAGTATTAAGATTTGTTTATGCTAGTATTGGCTTTTAACAAACATAAGTTTGCTGATCTGTCTTCTCTTTTTTGCTTTGTAAGAAAAGAAAAAATTTAATATTTTTTAATTTTAGAAAAGAAATATTTACGTTTTATAACAAAAAATAAATTTAATTTAAATAATTTATAAACATAATATTTAAATTTTGTAAAATATGTTATAATTTACATATAAAATAAATACACAGTTTTTTAGATAAACAAATACTCTATTATATTTAATAATCTATATCTATAAAATATTTTTTTTATAACTAAGAATTTGTATATATAAACTTAACATTTCTTTAGATGTATTATACTAGTAGAAAATATCATACAATATGTTATCTTTTAACAAATTTTTAATATTATTTACACTATAAATAAAATTTTTTTGAAACCCCTTTTTATGAGTAGAAGAAGGAATGAATTTTTTAAGTAGTTCTTAAATTCTCAAATATTAATAACCTCTTGTAAAACATTCATTGACTTTATAGTTATTGGACACCTGATTGAGGTTATATTTTAAATTAATTTTTTAAAACGTTTTTTCTATTGTTAAGTTCTATTTTATTTTTTTTATATATAAAATAAAAATTACGAATAAAAATTTAAATATCTTATAAAAAAGTTTTCTATAATTGAAAAAATATTTAAAATATATATTTAATTAATTTTTCGCAAGTTATATTTCACTAGTTACATAAATACTATAAATGAAAATAATTTTAAAATTAAAATACGTTTTTTAATAACTTTTTTTTAAAATTATAAAATTTAAAAGCAAAACTCTATTTAAATATTAAACAAAATTTAATTACAATTTAAGTGTCTTTCAATATTTTTATAAAAATTCATTACTTCTTGATAATTAGCGTAATTTTCTTGTATGTATTGATAGGCTCTTTCCATTTTATTGTTAGCATTACAATTGTATCCATTATTAAACCTATCTCTTAAATTAAAATTATTTGTTAATTCGTTTCTTGTTTTATTTTCAAAATCACAGCAAGTCGATTCAAGTCCTTTGTCGTTATGTTCATTCATATTTAATAATTTATTCAAATCAAGATCACCTTCATCAGTCATTTCATTACTTTCAGAGCTTTTATCATAACTTTCATTATTATTATGATTTAAACAATTTTCAGTTTCTAAAAATCCGTTATTACATTCTTCTTTATCACTATCAATGATATCAAATAATTGGCTAATTTTGTCTTTACATTTATGTAACTTAATTCTATTACCATCAATTTCCCAACATTTTTTTTGACCAAACCTCCATTTTTTAGTAAATATTTTATATTTATTTCCCATTAGCTTTGCAACCCATTTTTTAGTTTTTTTCCTTTACAAAAAATGACTTCTTTTCCATCAGTACATAAAGATTCGCCATTAACTAATATATTCTCATTGTCAAATGTAAAAATTTGCTTTTTATAACCTAGTTCAAGATTTTTATCAATATTTACAAACTTGTCATAATATTTTATGTATTTAGCTGATGAACTTAATACAGATAAAATGAGTAATAGTATTTTCATGTTTATTTTATGTTTAATTGTTTTTATTATAATATGTTTTAAATTAGACAAATTAAATTTTTTTGATTATTTTTTGTAAGTTTGTTAAAAGATTTGATTTTTTCTAGATTAACGTATCATTTTTATTTTTGATGTATTATCTCATTATATTTTTATAGTTTGATTTTCAATTTGACAAATTATTTTAGAATGTGCAAATGATTATTAAATTAGTTGTTTTTGTCATAAATCAATCTTTTTTTTAGTTTTTGTAAAAAAGTATGTTTTGAAATTTTAACTTTATAATTTTATTTAATTTAAAAATACAATAAAATTTAATATAAATATTTTATTGTTATTATATTTTAAAATAATTTTTTTAGATATTATTAATAAATAAATATATTTAAATATTTTAGTTGTAAAAATGTTTTTTATTCTGAAATTTAGAAAATTTTTAAATTCATTAGATGTTATAATTTCTATTTTGAGATTTTAAAATTTTTAAAAAAATAACTAAATAATTGTATATTTTAAGAATATGTCAAAGATTTTATACTTTAACGAATGGTAAACATGTTTTTCTTTTTAAAAATAGTCTATACTGTTATTGTTTGCCTTGTATACGAATTTACTTAACAAAAAGTTTAACTGCAAATATTCAATGGTAGAGATTGACAAAAATAAAAGTTTTGTTTGTATATTACTAGATGTTTATCGATGAACTTAAGTTAATGGTAAAAGAAAATCCTGTATATAAAAGCATGCTCGATGAAACAATGACTTTTTTAAAGCGTAGGGTTAGAAGCAAATAAGAAAAATCTACAACTAATATTATTTATTGTTCAAACGTTGCTTCTATGATATCGGGCACGGAAGACAAAGATACTTTGATACAATAGAAAATGCTTAGAGAGAAATTAAAAAGAAAAAATTGTTAATTAATTAAAAGTAAAAAATACACAGAGTCCAATCTCTATGCATAGAAAAGATAAATTCAAAAATTTTCATGAAATTTATAAACGAACATGTTTTTTATTACTTAACTACTTTATCGGCTTAATAAACTATCATCTGCATAATTGTCAAGAAATTGATAAAGAAATAAGAAAGGTATTATGATTAATAACATACACAAATTGCCATAAAATGTAGAAAAGTTCTATTTGTTAAGGCAAGAATTAGGTAGAGGAATATAAAATATCAAAATTAGATACGAAAGTATTTTATAATGACTTTATGACACATAAGTTAAATCTGTAAGATTTTCATCAAAAAGAAAAGCTTTTTTACAAGTTAAAAAATTTAGTAAAACATTTTTCTATTTAATAAAATTTTATATTTAAGCAAAATACAATACGGAGAGTATAAAAAACAATAATAGACCTAAAAAATGTCAAAAAACCAGATTGTTCAACAACACCAAAAACAAAAAACTATATGAAAATCAATACATCTTAAAACAACTCAACAATTTCATTAAAAAATTCCTTCAAATTGTTAAATGAATGAAATATCAGCCCAAAGGAAGAATTTGAACACTGTTTGTGCAAAATTGAAATATTTTTCATAGGAAAATATCATATATTTCCATTGTAACCAAAAACGAAAGACAGTAGAATATTTAGCAAAAATTTTATGAAAATGCTTTTATTTGAATACACAAGGAGACATAATGAATTTATAAAATGTACTTTTGTAAATTAATGTTAATTATGAACTAAGATATTTAAAAAAATAAAAAACCATTAAATACAAGAATTATTGAGCAACAAAAGAGTGATTATAAAATTTGATACAAGAATTCCTACTGATGTAAAAATCGAAAATAATAATCCAAATATATTTGTATTTGATAAAGAAGATAAATGTATTTCCTTTTATAGAAGTAGAAATAACAAAATTAGATAATATACGAACATTGGAACTGATAATAACAATAAATATACATTTAAAATTTTATATCTATAGTTAAATCATGAAAGTAAATTATTTTGAAAAACAATATTCAAAATGAACCCATATGTTCTTATCATTAGTAAAAATTTTATATTATGAACACTACTATCTTTATAATTTTTGCTTTTCAAATTGTAATTTTAAAATCTAAAATTTAATTATAGTACACCATATGATTACCTGTAAATATTGCTTTGTGAAAATTATTAGATTTTAAAAGATTCCTTTATAAAAATAAAAAACTTTCTATGTATCACCATTATAATGTTTTTATCATAAAAATAATAATATTTTTTATATTTTTTTAATATCACTACCAAATTATTTTTTTATATGATTAATTAATAACTAAACATTTAATTTCTTAAAATATTTGTTATTCATAATCTCAATTCTTTACGTATTAAATAAATTTGTCTTATTTATATGTTTAAAATTAAACTCATTATCTTGAAGGTCGTACTATTTAATATTAAATTTTATAAATTGTAATAACATTATGGTTAGTATCCTAGATTAATATTTAAAAATTACTATTTCTTATTCTTTAAAACGAAAATATTTGGTTTGTTATAAATTATTTTGATATTCGTTGATATTCCTTCATACATTCGTATCTCGGTTTTGTCATAAGACATCACATATTATGATAAATAAAATCTAATTTTGTTAGTCTCTTTTATTACATAGCTTTTAAGTTATAAAAGATGTATATATCTAACTACCTTGTTGTTTCCTCTTACAAATGTAAGTCTTAATATTATATTATAAATAGTAAAAAAATGATGCATCTTCTTTTTATGATATTTACCACAAATATATTATTTATATCATTTACAGAATTTATTCCTATTCATCCATAAAGCAATTTATTGCTTAAATATAATCTAATTATATCCTTCAATCAGCTATCTTAAAAGTCCTACATACTTAATAATTCTGGTTCCAAGCTTTATACAACTATTCGTTTTAATTTATTAAAAAATTTCGTTAAAGAACAACGCATGTTAAACTACTACAAGCATCATTTTGCAGATTAAACCTGCAAGTATATACTTTTTCCTTAGACTTTCTACTATTAATCAAAATAAATTGTTTTTTTCACTTTATTTATTGCAGCTTTCTTAATAAGTTTTTTCTACCTCATTTAAAGAAATAAACATCCTAAGAAACATATTTCATTCCTATGCTAAACAAATTTAATTCTTTTCAAAACTCTTTTTTTTATTATTGAATCTCTTCATATAGGCTGTATGTAAATAGATATGTTAATTTACCAGCAATAGGTAAATTTCAAATTTTTGTTGTTTATAGTTCTATAGTTTTTATTTTAGAAACTTACAAGGTAATTTAATACTAAAATTGCATGCTCGTTGATTGCTTTTTATATTGTTACATTAATTAACTTTATCATAATAAATCTTCTACCTGTTTAATAAGTTAATTTTTACCTTTTTAAAAGTATATATTTTAAAAATACTATAATAGTCTTATGTGATATACCATGATATTTATACTTTTAAGATATTCTAGTAATAGACATCTTTATCAAAAGCACTACATTTAGTTACATATTTTTTCCGATTGACCTTTTCTCATATTAATTTCAAAGTTTTTAAAATTCTTTTATTAACATAAAGAAACATCTAATATTTATCTAAAGTATACTTGTATTATATGTATTTATATATTATCACAATTAGAATTAAGTTGAATTTTGTACACAGTTTGTTCCTCCAATTCCTTCTCCGTAACCACCTGTTGTTCCTCAGTAATTTGTTCGCCTATGCAGGCTTCAATAGAGAGACTTTCTAAAGTCATTTTTAGCACTCTGGCTTGTATATATGCCTGGTTCAGTTACTTATATTTAATTCACTCCTATATTTTTTGTTAAAAGTCGTTGTAATTCCCTTCCATGTCATGACGTATGGTATTATCCTAGTTTTGTACCCATTAATTGATGCACAGTGATTTGCTAGTAAATCATACTTGTGCTTTTTTCTGTTTCTACCACCCGAATGTTGTCGAAGCTTGTAATTCCTACCTCGACTATTAAAATTTTCTTTTTAATTTATCTAATATAAAAACATCAGGCTTATTGTACTTTTAACATAAAGAAATAAAACAATTTTTATGTAAAAAAAATTATTGATGAAATTCGAAATAATTAATTTTTAAAAGTTTTAAAAATAATAATTAAGTAACATTAAATTATGTAAAAATATCGAAAAAAAATCAACATTACATTAAAAATTTTCATCATAAATTTATTTGAAAAAATTATTTATACATTAGAACAGATGGATAGATTAATGAAAAATATAAACATGTGATTTTTTATATGCAAATGTTTATAATATTCAATAAAATTAGAATTAAAAATATATGATATTCACACAGATTACATAATTGTAACACAATTTTTATATAGAAAATAAATTATTTTATTATTTATAATGTATGCATATGAATTATTTTAAATTTTACAATATAATAGTTATAAATAATTTCTAACAATTTTACTTATTTAAATTTAGTTAAATGCCATTTACAAAAATTTAATTAAATGTATTGTGATTTGATTCACTGGTAAACGTCCACACATAAGTAAAACTATACAATTGACGTTATTTTAAGCGATAGTTGTTTATTTTTAACATATTTATTTTGTTTAATCTTCCTTTCTCTTGACTCTCTCTTCATCCATCTGCGTTGTATTTAGGGTTTAACTCTATTTATAGTTTTATAATATTCTAGAAAATAAAATAGATTAATATTTTAATTGATTCATAAATTAAATAATGTGGTAGTTATTTTACCACATGTATAAATACATTTTATTATTATACTACATGTACAATAATACATTTTATTATTATAAGTAAAATTTATAATATAATATAAACTATGCATTTTATATTATATTTTTTAATAAAAAAAATTATAAGGATTTTGATAGCTAAAAAATAAAAATATTTAAAAATTTTAAATAAGAAATAATTATTAATGCTAATTTATTTTATAGTTAATTACATATATTGTTACTTTTTTTTAAATTAAAAAAATTAATTATTTTTAAAAACAAAGATTTATTGTGTTTTTTAGAGTTGTTACTAATTAAGTTTATATAAAATACAAAAATATTCAATAAAGATTAAAAAATGTTTTAAAAAAAAATTAAAGTTTACTTTGTTCATTATAAAAATATATTGAATTTAATATTTTTTAAATTTTATTTGTTTGTTTAATTTGAATATATCTCAAAAAAATCAAATCATAAATTACATTATTTTATTAAAAATAACAAAAATGTTACATACAGAATATTCAAAAAAATTTATTTTATAAAATATTAATCAATATTTTCCTGTACAACTAAGACCTATTGTATCTAAAATAATATTCGATTATATTAATATTTTATTTTGATTTTTAATAGTATTATGAACTCTCTCTTGATTGCGCATCCCCTAGGGTGATGTTGCCATTTATGTTTATATTTTAATTTATCATTCAATATATTTGTTAATATAATATAATTAATAAAATAAAAACAAAAATTAAATTAATTTAAATAAACAATAAAATAAAGATGTTGTGATATTGTATATCACAAATATATTTATAGAATATATATTTAGTAAAAAATGCTCTTTTATGTTTCATGAACCATATATATCTTAAGTTTAAAAATTTTACGTAGTTTTTAAAAAGAATTATGTAATTTATTAAACTTTTTTTTGTTTTAGTTAGTTAAATTTTTTGTAAACGGTCACTAAAAAACATACAAAATACAAGTTTATAATTAAAAAAATTAGTAAAAATTTATAAAAAATATAAATGTATTTTTTTGATTAAATATAGATTAATACATCCATTAAAAATATAAGTAATAATTGAACAAGAAAAAAATTCTTTATTTGTTAAATTGTTCAAAAATAAATTTTACATGTAAAAAATATTTATTAATTTTAATTTTACAACAATATTAATAAAAATATAAGTCTTTAAAAAAATTTGTTTATATTAAATTTTTCTATGAAATTTTAATAAATCTATATCTTTTTAAATATTTTATGATAAATCTTTTAACAGTTTTTTTAAATTAAACAAATCAATATTAAAAATATCAACAAAAATTTCAAAAAAATTAATTAATTCAATAATACCAAATATTTATTGTATTAAATAAACCATTAAATATATATAAATTTAAAATGATCAACAAAATTTAAAAAAAAATTATTCAAAATATTTTTTAAAAAAACATAGTTATAAATTATAATGCATTTAAAACTAATACAATTTTGTGTTTGTAGTACAAATTTTTTTTATGTCATATATTTTAATTATACAAATTTAATATTTTAAATTTTAAAATTTTTTTTTATGTATGGATTATTTTTTATAATTTTAATAATTCAAATAATTATCGCATCGAATAGCAAAGATATAAATAATAAAAATAAAAATTTAATAACAAAGAAACAAATATTTCATGTTCAAAAACCTTACTATTAAATAAAATGATAACAAAATTTGATTTGCAAAATTTAGATGTAATTTTAAAAAGAGATTTAAACAAGAGTCTTTTTAACGTTATAAATAAGTCTTTGGTATTAGAAGATAAATACTTTATTAATAACATAGAATGTAATAGTATTATAGATCAAAATGAGCATATTAATAAAAATGTCAAAAAGAGAACTTCTGAATACAACGAACCAATAGACTTAAGTACAAAATATAGATGTTTAGAAAAAATTCCTACTATTTATGATATTAGCACTAATAAATTAGTAGTTGATGAAATAATTTTTGATGAATACACATTAATTGTAGATACAAGTTTGAAAAAATTAGTTTGTTTAGAATCATTTGAGTATATTTTTAAAATTATAGAAAATGATTTAATAAATATTTTAAAAAATTCTAAAAAATTGAAAATTTTACAATGTGAATATATCTTACCTTTCATTTCTAATTTAGAAAATCATAAAATAAATGATCAAAAAATCATATATTTTATCTATATAATTAATAAAATTTTAAACGAAAGTATAAATTGTAAAATAAACAATAAAAATAAGCATATGTTTATAAATAAAATTTTATCTAAAGATTTTAAAAAAGATGATAAGCAAAAATTTTATAATAAAATTTATATAAAAGCAATTAAAATCAATAGTTATAAGAACCAAAAAAGGATTATGTATAATGATGTTTTAAATACTACTATTGATTATTTAAATAAAACGGCTGATAAAAAAATTAAAATTTTATTTTTATATGGTTTTCAATCATTATTCATGAATTTTTCAAAAAAAGATATACCTAAATTATATTTAATTTTATCTTTTTTGCATAAATATAATAAAGAAAAAAAAATTTATGATATAAATTGGCATAAATTAATATTTGAATTATCTTCAGTTTCTTTTTCTACTATAGGAAATGTAAGTCATTGTTATAATCGCATTAATAGGAGTTGTAAAAACGATTTAATCAAAACCTTAAATATTTATATGGCAATGAATTCAAATGAAAGTAAATTTGCTATTCAAAATTTAAATGATTTACTTTATGATGAATTACATTTAAAATATGTAAAATATCTGATTGATTTAACTAATAGAATTAAATGTAAGTTGTTTGGAATAAAAATTTAAAAAAAATAATCAAATAAAATTTTATTAATGCAAAAAAAAATTTTTTTAGTTTTAAATCATAATAAGGGAATTTAAATTATCATTTTAATTTGAATTTTTTTTATCAAATTATTATTTTAAATAACATAATTTTATGAAATCTTAAAATAATAGTTTATAGAAATTTTGACATAAAATTTATTGTGTACATATTTAAAATTCATTCTATATTTAATAAAATCATGAAAATTTAAATATTATAATGTTATAATTAATTGCGTTTTAAATTATTTAAAAATGTTTTTTTTTACAAGCAATTTAAAGAAAAATTTATTTTGATAATTTAAAATTCTAATTTAAATACTTAGATTTCTTTTTTTATAAATTCGAACAATTTGACTAACTATAAAATTTTAATTATAAGTTCATTTAAAACAAGATCTGATAAATGCTGTTTAATTTTAATCAATTCGTTATACATTAATAAAATAAAATAATAGATTTAAAACAATTAATTTTATATTTTAAATTACAAAAATAAAAAAAGCTTTTAAGTTTTAAAACAAAAAAAATGCACCATAAATAAATTTTAATCATTTTAAAAACGAAAAACATTTAATTAGATTTAAAATATATATTTTATACGAATTATAATATAATATGATAAATAAATTTAATTTATTTATACATTTAATATTTGTTAATTTATGTTTAGTACTCATAAAAAAAGTCATTCTTTTAGTAGGAAAAATTTAAATTAAAATTGAACCGTAAAGAAATTGATAAATAGTATCTTTTTTGACTACCAAAAGAATTAAAATAAGCATGTATTGAAATCTGCGATATTGAGCTGATGAAAACTAGGTTTAAAAAAAACAGATGTTTATAAGTAATTAAAAAAACAAGAACTTTTAAAAAAAGAAAAGATCCATTAAATAATCTTTATCATAAATAAAATCAGATTCGATATAGATTTATAAAAAAACCGTTATTAAATGTAAATTTGTAAATTCTAGAAAATTTCTGTTTATACTTTAAATTTATTTTTAGCTTAATTTTTATTTTATACGAAATGTTATTTTTTTACATAATTTCAAAAATATTTAATTTTTTAAGTGTTTTTTTATTTTAAATGAGTTTATCTTAATGTATTTATTTAAATGAATTTTTTGTAATCAATTTTTTTATGTTTTTTTTAAAAGATTTTTTTAAACGTTTTGATAGCATTGTTAAGTATTTATAATGATGCAAGTAAAATTAATATTATCAAAGTTTTTTTTAAAAATCAATTGTATTTTAAATTTAAAAATATAAATAATCTCTTGTATTAAAAAAAACTTTAATTTATAAAATTAAATAAAAGACAAAAATTCTTTAAAAAATTATTTAATGTGTTGTAATTTTAGTAATCGATTGTTTACTTAAAAAAACACAATTAAGATTTTTTTTAATTCAAACATTAGTTACACTAGTATTTTTTATTTATTTATTAAGTAGTTTAATTAAAGTAAATAATTATAATATACAATTAAAGTATTTTTTTAATAATATTAAAACATTACTGTCTAAAAACTTAAATATCATAATTAAGTGTTTTTTAATTATTTTTATATATTTTAATTATTTTTTTTGTTATTTAAAATAAAAAAAAAATTCAAATTATATTGAATTTATATGTTTAGACATGTAAACTTTTTATATTTACTATTAAAAAATTGTTTTTTTTAAAAAAATTTATATAAGACAAAATAAAAATCATAAATATTTTTTATCCTTCCAAATGTATTAAATTAAATTTTAATTTAGCACAAATATATAAATTTAAAATTTATAATGCTTCCTTAAGTAATGAAAGGTTCAACTAAAAAAATTCTGATAACATTACTACTCATTAATATTTATGACTTAAGAAGATGGGAACTAAATTTTGTGAATTGTGCTAATATTATCGATTATAATAATGATGTTATAGATGTGACTGAGTTGATTTTAAATGAGACAATCTCTCAAGAAGTGTTAGAAGAAAATTTAAATATGTTAACACCAACAAGTATTAATTTAAGCAATCGCAATTTAACTTTTGTACCATCGAAAATTAAATTTTTAAAGAATTTAATTCATTTTAATTCATGTAATAATGCATTAATAGATTTTTGTGAACTTCCTACAAGCTTAAAATATATTAATTTAAGTGTTAATAAAATAGAAAATTTACCAGAACATTTTTTTAATTTAATAAATCTTGAAGTAATTATTGTAAGACACAATTATTTGTCCGAGTTTCCAAAATTAATAGAAAATTTTATAAATTTAAAAATTATAGATTTTAGTTTTAACAATATATTTATAATACATTCAACTATAGGCGAATTATTTAATGTTGAAAAAATTATATTAATGGATAATAAAATTAAAAGTTTACCTGATTCTATAGGTAAATTAACAAAATTGAATTATATAGATTTGAGTTTAAATAATTTAAGTAAATTTCCAGATAACTGCTCAAATTTATGTATGTTATACCAGTTAAATTTATCAGACAATTCATTTACTAATATTGAAACAATTTGTAACATAAAATCAATAAAAATTTTATTTTTAAGTAGGAATTATATTTCATTGATACCGAATAATATTAATAATTTAGAAAATTTACAATGTTTAGATTTGTCTGGAAATGCTATTTTAAATATTAAACCAATTTGTAATTTAAAAGTTTTAGAAACTTTATATTTATGTGATAATAATATTTCAGAAATTTCAAGTAATATTTGTAATTTAAAAAATTTAAGTTTTTTAAGTTTATCAGATAATAATATTTCTTATTTACCAAAAGAACTTATCAAATGCAAAAATTTACGTGTTTTGTTTCTTAAAAACAATGAAATAAAGACTATACATAATGATTTATTTGAAATGTTGAGTAATCTTGATTTTCTCGATTTAAGAGGCAATTCTATCAAGTATCCTGCTGATTCAACAGATATTGATATACATGAATTAAAAGTTAAAATGGGTGATAAATTACTTATAGATGATTATAAGATTAATATTTATAATATATATGCTATTTTAAATGCAAAACCAATTAAATTTAAATTTTTAAACTTAAGAAAATGCCGACCATATACTTTACCATTACATATTTATTCTGAACAAGAGCTATTTGATAAAATTAATGATTGGGAAAAAAATTTAATAAAGATGAATACAAAACTGACAATCAGCTTGTAATATTAGACCCAAATGAATTTACAGATGAAATAAAACCTTTTGATACCGAAATTTTAAAAAGTTATATTTCTCACTTATATAATCCTGAAAAAAGATACCTTAAATGGAATGTTCCAAGATATCTGTTAAATGAATTTAAAAAATACATCGGAGCTATTATTTTCAAACTTTTCTCATCTGATGATATTATGTATGTTGAAGGCCACTTAACGAGTTTATCAACAGCTATTTGTTACTGTCATGAAAGACAAAAGAATGAATTGATATTTTTATATGAACTTTTAATAAATGGGTATGAATCAAATTTAGAACAAGAATCTAAAGACTATATTGAAACAGTTATAAGAAGATTTATTGGTACAGCAAAAAAAAGAGTTTTGATTAAAACATTCAGTAATCCTGAAAATACACAAAATGTCCACACAATTAATTATTGGGAGTATGTTCTAAAAGATCATATAGGTTTAGATGTATTTGGTAATATTCCTGAACTTATTGGCCAAGATAAATTTAATGGTGTAATGGAACTTGGATTAAAAGCTTTTTTTGAAAAATTTACACCAGAATGGTTAGTTTCGGAATTAAAAAATGATATTAATAATGATGGTAAATTGATCTGTAAAATTACAGAATTTTTATATCATTCTGAAATTCAAGACGATATAAAAATAAAGTTTGTTGAATGTGAAAATGATGATATTTTATATACAAAAAGTGTTACAGATGATTTTTGTTGGTTTATTTTGAAAAAAATGGAGATTATTTTGGTAGATTAAATATTTTTTTATTTAAAGCTGTAATCGTAAAACATAAAAATTTGTTCAACTGTATATTTTTATTTTTAAAATAAACTTTTTTATTTAAATGTATTTTTACATCTAAAGTCAATTTTTTAAATTTATATTTTAAATTTAAAATTTTATAAAGATATAATATTAAATCTTATATACAAATAAAAATTCTAATAATCCTATTTTTTATAGTTAATTTATGTTTTTAAAGATATTGACTATATTTTTTTTATATTTTAAAATAATTTAATTTAAAATTTAAAATCAATTAAACTTTTATTTTTATGTACATAGAAAAATATGTTTAATTTTTAAATGTAACAAATTATATTTTTCTAAATAAATTATTATAAATCATCAATTAAATTCGTAAAATTTAATATAACTATAAAACCTAAATTTAGATATATTCACTTTAAAAATATTCAAAAAGTAAAAAAAAATTGGTTTTAATAATTAAATAAGTCAATAATATTTATAAAATTTCTTCTGTGTGATTTTTTGTAAATATTTTCGCTCATTTTAATAATAAACAAAATTTAAATAGTTTATATTTTTAAAGATCGTTTTAAATTTATTGTTTTTTCTTAGTTAATAGTAATTTAAAAAATTAAGTTTTAATACATAATCAATATATAAAATTATAATAATAAAAGTAATAAATTGATTAAATTATCATATATAAAAAAAATAAAAAGTAAAATTTTTACATATCACACATTTAATTATATAAATCAGCTAAATTAAAATAAACATATAATTTAAATATTAAAATAAATTTATTTACATCTTAATTTCTTCTCAATATTATTATACAATTCAAAAACTTCATCAAAATGAAAATATCTTTCACGAATATATTTAGCAGCTCTTTCCATTTTTTTAATTTTTGTGAAGCTTGATTTTTTATTTAAATTATCTTTTATATTAATAAAATCATAATTAAATTCCTCACTATCACTGTTAAATTTATTGAAAGAGCTTGAAACCAATTCAATGTTTTTATTTTCATCAAAATTTTCTTCAACTTCAACCTCATTATTACTATCGATATCAACAATATCAAATTCTTGATAAGGATTTCCTTTTTTACATTCTCTCATCTTAACTTGTAAAATTTTATCATACTCATCTTTAATTACTTCCCAACATTTTCCCTTTTTAGCACCAGGAAGTCTGGTAGATATTTTGAATTTATCTCCTATTAACCTTATCGACCATTTATTAGGTTCGTTTATTCCACATTCATTAAAATTATCATTTTCAATACATAAAGGTTCTTTATTTATAAGTATTAATTTTTTTTTAAAAGTAAATTTAATTCTATTTTTA
>KE646996.1:0-11836 GCA_000447185.1 Vairimorpha apis BRL 01 | reverse complement strand
AATTCATTTCTTTTTTAAAATCTTCATTACAAAGATTTTTTGATAGTTTTAGATTTATAGAATTTTCTTCACAAGATTTAAATTCATTTTTCTTTGAATTTATTGTCAATTTATTTTCATTCATTTTGTTATTTATTACAATAATATTATCATTATCCTCTGTATAAATATGTTCTTTAGTATTTGATTCATTTCTTAATCTTATTAAAAGCATTAATTCTACATAAGAATGCCATAGAAAATATTTTTTGCTAATTTTTACCCAATAATATTCTTCAATTCTATTTAAATCAATCTCATAGCAAAAAAATTATTTCTCTAATATTTTTTAATCTAAAAATGACCTTCTAGCAAATTATATTTACTATTAAAAACAATAATATCTTTACTTATGTTATATTCATCTATAAGATATTGTTTTAAATCATAAATACACATATCTTCATTTAATGAGCATACTAAAGGAATTTTCTTTGGTGAATCAAAAAAAATAAAATATTATGAAATAGATTACAAGAAGGAACTGAAAGTGGAAGATAAAGACAAGGTTCATAAATTGATCTGTGATGATCACAATTGGTACATACAATAGATGATTTTACTTTATGAAAAAATAAATCTGTCACTACTGACTGATTTTCAAATTTCCATTTATCATACGGATCACACAAAATACTATGAAATGGTTTATTTAAATTATAAAATAAATATGAACAATTTATGTTATCATCAATATTTGTGATTTCATTTCCATTAGAATATTCAATTTTATTTGAATCATTATTAAAAATCAAATCATCATTGTTATTTGTATGTTTAAATTCATTACCTTCAATGTTATTCCTCTCAGATAAATTTGTAACAATATTTTCATTATTAGAAAATTCAGATTTATTTCTAAAGCTTTCATCAATTAAAGAATTTTTTTCATTACTAAATTCATTATTAATATCAAAAAATTCATGATCACTATATTTTATAATATTGTGTAAATAATTCTTATCAGAAGAAATATATTCACTAATTTGATTCATATCAATTTTAAGTTCTTCATGAATTATATCAAAAAAATCTGTAATAAATTCAACTGCATCTTGTTCTTCTTTATCATTATATTTATTAATAAAACTTCCTATTGATTTAAAAAACGAAGATATACAACTTCTATCGCCAACTAGCATTTTATAATTATAACTTAATTTTTCACTCATAAATTCACAAGAATAAAAATAATCTGTAAATTCTTTGCAATTCAAAATAGCTTGCAAGCTAGAATTCATAAAACATGTATTTCCTAAATTTCTTAAACCTTCTGTTTTACCTATTTTCTTCAGTTCTTTATTTATATATAATCTATTTGAAGTATTTACAATTACATATTTATTTGTACTAGAAATATCTTTTATAATTGTTAAAGGATGAATTCTTACTCCTGTCAACTGTAAAAGAGTATAATTTGAAATATTTAATATTGATAATATTTGACATATAGGCATTTTCAAATGAGGATGTGTTTTTAAAACGCTATACTGATATTTTCCTATTGTAACATAATTGGTATTTATTTTATATGACTCGTGAATAAAAAAAATCATCTTTGGTTTAACATCAATATAAATTTGTTTTTCTTCATTGAGATCTTGTTCTTTATATTTTATATCCTTTTGTATAATGCCAATATCACTTTTATATTCATATTCACAATTGAAATCAAATTCCATAACAAAATCAACATAGTTTTTATCATTTTCTGTCATAATATCAATATCAGTATGTCTCATTGTATCTAATTCTTCAATGTTTAAGACACATAAATTTTCAGATTCATTTATATTGTTACTGTTATTAGTATTTTTAAATTCGATTTTATTATCAGATTTATTTGTTATTTTAGAAAATTTTCATTTTTAGACTCATTTATATTATCTTTATCGTATAAATTATTATCTATACTATTTTTATCACAATTAACAATAAAATTGTTTTTTAGTTCTTCATTAAGGGGTAGTAGTCTTCAAAGTTATTAATTTTCTCTTTTGCTAATATACTCATACTTTCATTTCGACTTGAGTACAAATACAATTTGATTGTTTTATTATTGTATATATAATATAATTTGGTATCATCTAAGTAGTGTAAAGATATACTTTTGTAGAACAAAAAATGATCATCATTCACTTTGTATTGAGCAGCCATATAAAAAAATATGAAAAATATTTTATATGTATAAATGAAACATTGTTTGCAAAAAAGAGTATATTTTTAATTGTTTTATAAATTAAAATTTGAATGTTTTAAAAATAATTTTATTGAATACTACTAATTTCAACTAAAGTTTATTGTGAAACTAGAAAAAATATAAAAAATTTAATGTTCTAAAAATTAGAATTTAAAATTTAAGATTTTTAAAATATTATTGAAAATAAATTTACATGTATATTAAAAATTCGATTTATAATTATATTTTAAATTGATTCGAAAATGTTTAATTTTTTATGTTAAAAATTAATTTTTTAATATATTTATTTTATGTACATATTTTGCAAGATAAACTTTTTTCTGTTTTTATTAAAAAAATCCTTAATAATAAAATTACAAACATAAAATAGTTTAATGAGTTATATTGGTCATTTTCCATTCTTTAATTTTAAATTTTACTTTGACTCGGAAACTTATTTGGGTAACACAATTTCCGAGTACTTAAGTTTAATTGTAAGCACATATTTTGTTTACACTATAAAATTACAATTTTTTTTTAAATTATTCTCATCATATTAAATATTATATATTTAAATTTTATCTATGAATAAAAAGTATATGTATTTAAACTTTAATAATATAATAAAAACTCAAAGAATAAGAAAACACGAATTTAAAAGTCTTAAATGTTTAAAATGATTATATGATGTATTATTTTTATTTTGTTTAATTTAAATACAATAAAAAAATTTATATAATTGAAATTAAAAAATCACCTAAAAATAATTTTTTTACAGTAAAAAATATATATAATTATTAGACACATTTTAATGTGTTTTATTTGAAATTTAAAAAAATTTAAAAGTTTGTTAAACAATTATAATAAAATCATTTAAAATATATGTAATTTTTATTAAAATTATTTTGTTTTAACAAGTTATTGAGTTTATTATAATGAGACAATTATTTTTTAAATTTTATATTTTTTAAAATATTTATTGCAATTATAAAAAATTTGCATGTTTTTACTGTGTAAACTTTTTTTATTTTATGTATAAAATAAATTTCATTAAACAAAAATGAATAAAAAAATTCTTAAAAAATACATTAAAGAATCAAATCAATATAAAATTTTAATTTCAATCTTTAATAAATTTATTTTTTAAATTTAAAAAATTATATGATTATTTTTTTTATCTTTTTATTATAAGAATAAATTTCATACATGTATTAAACTAAAATTTTTATAATTTATAAATTATGTATATATAATTACAATAATCCTAAATTTTATTTTCATAAAAAATAGTTCAAACAAAATATTTTACTCAATTTCAATATTATGTATATTAATTGCATATTTAATAATTAAAATAAAAATAATTTTTTTTGATAATTTTGTTTACTGTATTTTTAATAAATGTTTAATATTAATAAAGCAATATTTAAAGATTTTTAATATAATAATCCTTACAAATACCCTTTAAATTTATGAAAACTTTATATACTCAAATTACAGATAAATTGCTAGAAGGACTTTATAAATATAAAACATCCAAAGTTGATAATCTTAGAGAACTTTTTGATTTTGAAGATATGGTTTATAATTATAATTCATGGCCAGAACTCGAACAAACATACAAAAATAATATATTTAATGCTCAGATTACTTTATTTAAACATTTACTTAAAGTTGATCAATACCTAAATTTTTATGATAGTATCAACAGTGATAAAGAAATTGAAATTGACATAAAAAATTTAAAAATGCATTCACAAATGTTAAGTAGAAATTGTGAACCACCTGAAGGATTTTCTAACTCACCTTGGTACTTGCCTTATGTTCCAAATATTAACATGATTGAATTTTTACATGAAGATGAAAATTAAAAATTATATTTTTTGTATTTATATCTTAAAAGATTTTTTTACAAAAATAATACTTTATTAAATATTTATATAAATTAAAAATTTTATTTTATCATTAATATTTTTTAAAAAAATACTGATTTAATAATAAAAGTATAATTTTTATTTTTGCATTATAACTAAAACATTTTAAAATGAATATATATCGTTCAATGTTTGTAATTAAATGCTATAAATGCATAATATTTTGTTTTTTTACTTAGACATATTTTTTACATAAATTTGATTGTAATTACATAAAAAATTAATATTTAAAAATTATAAATTTGTGACAATTTTGTATAAATAAAATATTCATATTATCTAATTTTATAAAAAAAGTAAAAACAATATATATTTTCAAATTATACTTTTTTTTCAAAATTTTATTGTCTATCATCAACAATCCACTTAACAAAAATAAATAATTTGTCAAAAAAGATAATACAAAGTATAGATTTAGAGAATAATAATAAAAGTCTTTGATTTAATATTTTAATATATATGGATTAAATTTAAAAATAAAAAAAATAATATGCAAAGCAATATTTTTAAATATTATAATCTATATATATTTTTAAATACTTAACTAAAATAAACTACTTTTATTGATGTTGTTAATATTTTTTTTAAAAAATATCATCGATTTTTTAATGCAATATTTTAATACATATATATACAATTTTAATTAAACAATATAAAAATTAAAATTAAAAAATAATATTTATACATTTATTTCTCAAATTTAAATGCTATTAAATTTATTTAAATTTTTTTATAACTATAATTATTATTGAAATAAATAATTTTATGTATTTTTTAGCGAAGAATATGATTAAATAATAATTTTGTACTCAATTGTATAATCTGTCATTTTATTTTTTTAAACAATATTTATTTATTCGTTTATTTTATCTGAATATATACATGGTTCACAAGAAAAGTTATTTTAATATTAAAAAACGTAATATATTTTTTACATATAAAAATTTTAGAAGTCATAATTTTATATTAATTTATTCATTAGTTGAAATATTTTATTTAAATATTAATAAAATATTTTTTTAAATAAGAACATATCTTATTTTATTAAAAATTATTTTTTTAAATTTCATAAAAAATCAAAAATTTATATAATGTTTAATAAACATTAAATTTTGTTTAAAATAATACTAAAACAATAATCCCATGGAAGAACAAATTAAAAATTAAAAAAAATGGATTTTTTGATCATATTGAAATAGACGAAAAAGGATATGGAACATTTCTAAAAAACAAGCCAAATGATTTAGAACAAGCTCATGTTCTTAAAAAAGAAGGAGATTTACAAATCAAGATTAATAAAGAAAAAGGTATAAAGTTGTATATAGATGCGATGTTTAAATACATAAAAGGTTACAAAAAACTAGACGAATTTTGTCAGATAGGAAATTTTCAGGCATTATATATCTATGTTTTAGATATCTATCAATTAGCAGATGAAAATATTAATGTTAAACAGTTTTTAAAATTATCTCTGTTTTCAATAAAAATGTATATTTGCAATTTAAAATCAAACAACGAAACTAGTGAACTAAGTAAGAATGTTAAAGAATTAAATCAAATATTTGTAAATAATGACATGTTTATAAGTATTTTTCATTTAGAAAGATATTATATTGATAAATATAGATAATAAATATGTTTAGCAAAATATATATGTGTAGTATTTAAAATGTATTAGTTTAATTATTTGACTAAATTAAAATTTTCTCCTAATATATTCATATAATAAAGTTTTAATTTTTTTATCTTGCCATAATAAAATAGTGTTATGTTGTTTAAGTATAAAAAATCATTTTTTTAACATAATTAAATATGCATTACATAACCCATGGAAATTGAAAATTTGAAAAAGTTAACGTTAAAAATTTTAAAAAATTCTACCAAAATTTCATCTTCTGATTTTATACAAGCCTATAATATAATTTATTTACATTGTACTAGTGATATAGATGCATATGAAATTAAAGGAAGTGTTATTTATAATACTCTATCAGAGGCTTTGATTTTACATTTTAAATCTATGAGACCTATTTCTTCTTTAGAGTCTTTTTATAAATTTATAAGTAATTTAAATTTAGATATCATTGAAAAGGTATATTCTTACTTAAGTCGATTTTACATTAAAATTAATTTAGATAAAAATAACAATATTTCAACAATAAAATATCTTTTTTATACTCTTATATATAAATATGGAATTTATAGTAGTTTGAAAAATATTGAAGAAAATATAATTTTTGAAATAAGTTGTTATAGAGAAAATAATTCAGAAAATTTAATAATGATTAAAACTTGTATTAAATTTTTAAGAGATTTGTATTTATTTAATGATAATGAAGAAGATTATGAAAAATTTATAAATTCATATGTTTATGATTTTAATGAATCTTACAGTACCGACATTAAGATAAATATAGAATACATAAATAAAGAAATGGAGATTGTAGAATCAATTTTTGAACACAAAAAAAAGACATTTTAGCTAAATTAACAAAAAATTTAACAAAAAATTATCAAAAGTTTATTGAATTTTGTTTTTCTAAACACAAAAATTCAACAAATACGAACTTAAAAAATTGTGATTTTTTTGAAAATTACAGAAAAATATCGAAAATAATTTTATACATGTCGGAACCATATATTAATAATTTTTTTTTAAAAATAGAAGAATTTTTAAAAACTTCTTTAAAAAATATAGAGTATAAGGAAGAACTTTTAATTTTTTTTATCAACATAAAAAAAAATTTTTGTATTTTAAATGAAAAAGTTAATCAATTGCAAAAGAAAATAGAAATCGAAATAATTAAAAAATTTGAAAAATTTGATAATGTTTCTGAATTAATATTAAAAAATGTTGAAAAAATCTTAAAATTAAAAATTTTTACGAAATTATAATTCTAGTACGTTTGATAGATTTACTTTCTTCAAAAAATAATATCCTAAATAATTTAGGGAAGAATATAATAAAGAGAATTATAAATGATCCAACCAGTATTGAAGAAGAAATTCAACTTATTACACATTGTGAAAGAGATTGTGGATCAGGATCAGTTTCATGGATAAAACTTATTTTGGAAAAATATAATGATCCTATTCATTATAAATTTAAAATTGGAAATTATGAAAAATCAGTTAAAATTGATGTTAGATTTTTGACAAAAATATTTTGTAATTTGTATACAAATGAAATAAAGCTATGGAAACCATTGGAAAATGTAATTAATGGTATATTATATGAAATTAAACGCGAAAATCCTAAATCTAGTTTTAATGTTTGTCATGAAGCTTCTTTTGTTATTTTTGAAATTAACAACATTGAAATAAAAATTGGCTTAGATAAATTTTCAATTTTAATGAGTTTATCAGAAGAAACTAACATAATTAAAATAAAGGAATTTTCTAAAGATGTAAATTTTGACAAAAATTTAGAGTTTTTGATTTTAAATAATTTAGTAATTAATGAACACAACAAAATTTTTATTAATTATTTATATACTAATAAAATGCAGAAAATAAATATATTTGATTATAAAATGAACGAAAAAACAAAAGAAAATTATAATAATAATAGAGAAGATTTTTCAGAACAAACAATTGAATCATTGATTATGAAAGTACTAAAACAAAAAAAGATTTTTTAGTTTCCAATATTTTTAATATTATAAAATCACAAGTTGAATGCGATGAAATAAAATTTCAACATATTTTAAATAAATTGGAAGAAAAAAATTTTCTTGAATTAAAAAATGATGTTGCCTATTTTATTCCTTAACTTAAACAATGATTATATAGAGAAATAAATGTATTTTTTAAAAATTTACTATTTTTTTTATAAATTAAACTTTATTTTTTAATATATAATTCTATTTAAATTTGTAAACAAAATTTGTAGTGTTTCTTTATATAAAATTAAATATAAAAATTACCGTATTTTTATATATTAATTGTTTTTTTAGTTAATATGAATTATGCACATTTTCTAAACATACATTATATGAAAAATATTAAATTAAACATTCTAATTGGTTTATTTTTAATTAAAAATTTTTTATATGTATAGAAATAGCATTTTAATAGCTATATCTTGTATTTATAGTACATTATTTTAATTTTTTATTTAAATTAAATTTTTTTAGTATAATAATGTTCAAGTTATGTGAATTTATAAAACTATTAAAAAATTATTTATATTTATAAATCAAAAATATTTAAAATATTCAAAGAAATTGCTATTAAAAACAAAAAGTTAGATTTTATTTTGAAAATTTAGTAATTTAAATATTTTAAAATATTAACAACATTAAACAGAATAATTAAAAAAAATTGTTATAATTTTTACATAAGCAATTTAAATATGATATAAACTTATATAAAAACAAAATAATAAAAAAATATTATATATTGATTAGATAATATTATTATACCATTTTTTTTGTGTATTTAAAATTTAAAAAAATACTTTTTTAAAAAAGAATTTATATTTTTCTTGTGTGAATATTTTCATTTTGGTTAGGAATTAAAGACATTTTTCAAATTTTTTTTTTGTAAACTTTTAATAATGATCAAATAAGAAATAATTTAAACCCAAATTATGTAGTAATTGAATATTTTATTATAAAAAAATTAAGTATATTAATAGTTAAAAAATTTTAATAGTATAGTATTTAGAACCAGAAAAACTAAAAAATTAATTGAAAATTTTATAAGTTTTAATATTTTTTAATATAATGGAAATACAAAAAAAACAAAAATATAGTACTCAAATTTTTTATATTTTATGTATTTTTAGGTATTATCTGATTTATAAACACTAAAGACTTATATATCGAAAACGCTTAATTATTTTTAATATAAAATGATTTAACATTCTTTTGTCAATAAATGAATTTTTTGATATTTATTTATTAAAATTGTGTTTTAGATATTTATGAATGAAAATTTTTGTTTTACATTTCATTATAAGAATTTATTTATTTATTTTTTTTATACCCATGTCCTCTTATTCATATGAATATGATGAATCAGGCTTAACTTCAAGTTACTTGGCCTTATCATTTATAATACCAATCACGTTATACTTTACTTACTCTTTATTTTCATTAAAAAAGATAAAAAGAATTAATTGTAATTGTCAACATTGTAAAAATTTACCATCTAGTTATAAATATAAAAGATTATTTTTTACAAGTTTTTTATGGTTTATATTATCATATTTTGTTTACAATGTAAGAACAATAAAAATGGAATCTAAAAAAGCTTTTAATCCTCTTGAAATTTTACAAGTAGATGCAAATATAAAAGCTAAAGATCTTAAAAAGATACTAATGAAGTTATTAAAAAAATATAATACAAAAAAAGTATCAGATGAGAAGAAAGAAGAGTATGAAAAAAAGAAAATTGAAATAAATAAAGCTTATGATATTATAAAAAACAAAGATAAATTTAATTCTTGGTTAAATACAGAATCAAAAGTTGGAGAAATAATGGCTATTCCAGATGCAGTTTTGAAAAATTCATCTTTGTCTTTTATATTTTATTGTTTAATATTAGGTATGTGTTTACCAAACTTTGCATATTTTAAATGGAAAAATATGAAAAATAAAAATGTTCATGGTGTTGATTTTGATACCATGGAAGTTTTTATGAATTTTTTTAACGAAGATTTAAGAAAAAAAAAATAATTTTGTTCTTATAAGATCATTAATTTATCTTTTGTCACAATCAAAAGAGTTATCTCAATATGATTTTAAAAATTTAGAATATGTTAAAGATATAGTTGAGCATGAATATGGTTTTCCTCTTCCTGATTTAGAAAAAATATCAATCTTGGATATTTAGCTATAATAAATCATTTATTTAGATTAAATAAATTGAATAAAAAAGATCATAAATATTTAATTTCTATATGCTTTAAACTTATTGATTCTATGAAATATGTTGCAATAAGTAAAGGTTATATTGATACATTAAAAAATTTATTTAAATTACAAGCTATGTTTACACAAGGTATTTTTGATGAAGAATATTATATGTTACAATTTCCATATGTTGAATTTAAAAAAATATTTTTATTAAAGATGCAAAATGAAAAAATAAATTTAGATAATTTAATTGTCAATGAACATCAACGTGCTATCGCAGAAAATGTAAAAAATAAAATAGACCAAAAATAAAGGTTGAGGAATTTATTGCAGTAGTAAAGAATACAGGAAATGAAGAAGAGGATAGTAATGACCATGATTTTATACTTCAAACAGAACGATCACCTAAATCTAATAATGCAATTTATAAAATTGAAAAAGATAGTAAAGTTACAATCAAAAGTTGTAATATCTACAACTAATAATAATCTTTGTGTACATTCTAATGTTATGAACGAATCAATTTATAATTCTTGGACTGCATTTATAACAATTGATGGATATTTAAATAAAGATTTTGTGATTATAAGTAATGAAAATAAGAAAAAAGAATTTTATTTTGATTTTTATTTATCTAGTAAAAAAAATGTTTGTGAGGTTAGATTATGGATTTTAAATGGACAGTATCTTTGTAATGATGTTGATGAATCTATTGTTTTAAAATATTACTAATAATTAAACTCTTTTTCAGTTTATGAAATTACTTAATTATCAACTTTTATTTTTATGAGTATACAAAATTTTGTAAATATATATTTTCTTTATTAAATTTAAAAATGATTTATATTTTATACTTTTTTATAAAATAGTTAAAATTTTTGAACGTTAACTATCTTTTAAATTTTAGAATCAATTTAATTATTTTGATAATCAGTAATTAAAGATATATTCTTAAATAAATTCTATGAATTTATAATGTTTAATATTTAAAATTTTTTTATATATAAAAAAAATTTAATGTTTACATTAAACATTTTATAAAATTATTAGCACACATAAAATAATTAAAAAATTTCATTTAATTTTGTTAAATATTTATTTAGCAGATTATAATATTTATTCTTGTATTTTTACAATCAAATCTAACAATTTTATCAATAATTTGAAAATTTTATTTGTACAATATTATTTATTGAATAAAAATAAAAATAAATATTAATAACAAATAAAATAGCTTTTGTTTTATAGTGGAGTATACTAAATTCAGTTAAAAAATAAATAAAAATATTTTAAATAAAATACTAATTTATTTGAAAACATTTTTATAATATTCAATTTAACTAATAATAAGTAACTGTATCTATATAATTAAACTTATAGTATTTTATCTTAAAAAAATTATTTTAAAGTTACACTTATTCAAATTCTATCATCTTCGATATAGCTTTTTTTTATTTTCCAATTCATTTTATTTTGTAAAATTTTTTTTAATTTGTCAATGTAACAAAAATTAGAGTAATAAAAGTCATTTTGAAGACCATATTCATAACATGGCACACTAAAGATATTTTTTACTACCAAATGCAGGTTTTGAAATTGTTTCACGAATATTTTTATTAAAACCTACTTTCGCTTATTTTACAAAACAAACAAATTAAATCAATTAAACTGTTACATTTTGATTCTTCGGAACTTTTTAAAAAATTTTTTTCAAAATTTTTTAAATTTATATTAGCTTGTTTAAAATCTATTACAAGTTTTTCATGTTGATTAAATAAATATAAATATTTGCATATTTCTTCTTCTGGAACAAAATAGTAGAA
>KE646965.1:4122-25791 GCA_000447185.1 Vairimorpha apis BRL 01 | reverse complement strand
TAAAAATTTAAAAATGTTGCATAACTTAATTATTAAAAAAATAAAGTTATTTAAAAAAATTTAATCAAATATGCTTTTCATTATTATAATTGTTTTTAATTGATTATTTTTAATTTTTATGCTATTATATTTAATAATCAATTTTTTTAAATTTGTATTCTTTTCCATTATCAATAAAAATAAGTAGAGACTAGATTTTAAATAACCTAAATAATATTTTCATTGATTTAATGATAAAATTTTTACAATTAATTTATTTAAAAATAAGACAATTTTATTCTTTATAATAAAAAAAATGAGATAGAAATTATTTATTATTTTACTTCAATATTTAAAAAAACATTTTTACATCTTATTTATTTTTTTAAGTTGATATTTTTGAATAAACGACATTAATTACAACATAGATTTATATTTTTTTAAAAATAATTTTTTAATATTATTTTTAAAATTAAATTATTGTAATATTATTTATATAAAATTCATATTTCGATAAAATAATTTTAAAAATAAAAACACATTGTTTTTATATATTATTAAAATTGAAAATCTATGATTTTCGATTTGTTAATGTTAATACAATAAATAAAATATAAAATTATTTAAAAAAAATATTTAAAAAATTTAATATATATTTAAAAGATGTTTATTCTAGTTAAAATAGATTGAGTAATAAACAAAACCCTTTAACATGAATTCAGATGATGACTTTTTAGATATAAATTTTAGTTTTAATTCAGAAGATATTAATTCATCTATACATTCTAACGCTGCAGATTTGAAAATCGAGCAAAACAGTGAATTAATATTAGATGACGATTTTGCAACATTCTCTAGTTGTATTGATATAGAAAACGAAAGTTTTCTTGAAGAATCACTTGAAAATATTAATATAGACACTGATATAAATTTACTTCAAAAAGAAGATAAATGTTTATCTGACGATAACGAACTAATTTTTACAAATTTAAAAGAATACAATTTAAATTTAAACGTTTGTAATGAAAAATCTATAAAAAATTCACTTTGTGATAATCAAAGTCGAAAAAAATAAGAAAAAGTTCTATTTTAGAAGAAAAAATAAACTTTACAGATTTTAGTTGTGGTGATAACCATTTGATAAAATTTAATGAGAAAAATAATACTGTTGAAAATATAAAAAATTTAAAATATAAAAAAAATGAGGATATTGATGAAAAAAAAATGGACGATCATAAATATAATACAAAAAATTTAGATAATAATAAAATAGAGTCTTATTTTAAAACTGGACATAATAAAAAAATAGAAATTACAAAAGATTTACTAAAACAGCCAAAATTTATAAATTGTAAAATAAATAGACCAATTCGTATGTATAATATCCCAAAAAAAGGACATGTTTCGACAATATTAGAAGAAAAGGCTAAATATATGTATTTTTACGAAAAGATTAAGAAAAATTTTGCAAAAATCGAATGTAAATTGTTAAAGATTCAATATAGATGGGTATGGTTAGATCTTTTCTAAATAAAAAATTAAATGAAAATCAAGAAACATATAATTATTTATTAAAAAATATAAGTAAAAGAATTAATTCTGAGTATTCTATTCTAAGAAGAATAATTGAAGGCGATGATTTTTCTTATAAATATATGATTTTATTAATTTTAAAAATTGACAATAATATTATTGAGGTATATGACGGTTATTTTTCTATACTTATTGAATTAGATAAAATTTTGGCAAAATATTTTAAACATAAAAAAATACAAATTGGTCACAAAATAAAATTGTTTGGATGTAACTTTCTTCTTGAAAAAAATATATCGATTTTAGATTATAATTATGAATATTGCATTTTAAAAGCTTTTTACAATTCTTTTAGTACATGTTATTGTACAAGGAAACTTGGTTATAAAAAAAACTTTCATTTAGGAAACGAATTTCAGAAATAGAAAAAGAAGGCGGTATTGTAAGTTGTATTAAAGGTACTGTAAAACGAGTTATAGAAAGTAAATTTGTCGTTCAAGTAAAGGATTATAGAAATACAGTTGAAGATCTTGACAGCGAACTTGAAAATATAAAATATCTAATGGACAAAACCAATGAAAGTATAGAAATTGAAGATGTAAAAATAAGAAAATTTGTAAGATTAGTTTTAGAAGATGAAAGTGGACAATGTTTGATTACCTCGTGGTTATATACAGATGAAATTGTGAAAGATAAAATGATCATGTTTTGTGGATTAATTCCTATAAGTACGGCACTTGGAATACACTTAACAACAAATAAAAGAACATATGTAAAATTTTATACTGTGAAATAAAATTTAAAAGAATGTATTGAGATTTTAATAGCTTTTTTAAAACATTTAAAAGAATAAAATTTTTTTAAGATGTATTGATTATTGATAAAAAAAATTTATTTATTTTTTTCATCCTTGTTTGAATATATTTATATAATACAAAATTATTACCATCTTTTATATGTATACGATACATGCATTTAAATATAAATTAATTGATTTTTAATCTGATAGAACATATTATGTACAAAATTATTTTTATATTACAATTATATATCTACGTCTGTTTTATTTAAAATAAAAACTATTAATTTGTACAAAAAATTTTAAGTAATTGATAAATTTAGATGTATATAAAAAAATTAAGATTTTTTGCTGTATAATCAATATAATAAGTTAATTATAAAATTTTAAAGATGTTAATAAACGTAATTTATCATAAAAATAATTTTTTTAATTATATGAATTATTTTAATTTCTAGATTTAAAATTGAAATTTATAACGTTAACTTAAAGTTTTTTTTTAAACAAAACTATCAAAAATAATGCTACTTAAATGTATTTATAAAATATTGTTTAATTTAATTTACTTTTATTTTACTATAATTTAAAATTACATAATCTATTTTTAAATTTAATTTATTTCTAATAATTAGTGTTAGTTTTTATTTATTTTTAGTTTCGTTCTTCTCAATTTTAATATTTCTTTAGGTATATTAAAATGTACTAATAATTAATCTAATTATGATAATTTTGTATATGGTTTATCTTGCTTTTTTAAAAATATTTAAAGCAAAAAACTGATTTTACAATTTTAATAATTATTATTTTTTAAAAGAAAAAAAACTTATGATTAAAAATTGTTAAAAAACAGACTGAAAAAATTTAGTTGAATTATCTTTTATTTGAATTGTAATAGAAAAAAATAATAAATGTGAAACATTAACTTTTAATAAAAAATATTTATAAAATTATTTTTTAAAAGATCTTACAAAGCTATTTTAAATTTTTTGACATAAACTAAGTTCTTTTTTGGACATCTTGTAATAAATTATTTTAGTCATTTTTAAAAAATATATAAATTTATACATTACATATAATTATTAATTAATGATCGAATAAAAATTGTTAATAATTATATATATCTACAATTATACAAAAATATAACAATAGGTTTCTGAAATATGTTTATAAATTATTAAAATTACATGTTTAAAAAAATTTCATTTTGATTTTAGTTTACAATAATTGTTTTACCTTAATTTTAAAATATTTTTATAAATTTGCAAAACCAAAAATAAAATAATAATACAATTTGTAGATATATTTAATGTTAATCAATGTTAGTTAAATATGCGTTATGAATTTATTATAAAATGTCATCAAATAATAAAATATTTTTTTTATTGTTAAAAAATGATATATTAATCATAAAAATTAACATTTATAATTTTAAAATAGTTTGTTAATTATTATGTAGTTTTTTTAAATAATTTTTAATCAATTTAAAAAATGTTATTTATTTTACGGTGTTTTTAATTGGTACAATTTCTGTAATTCTATGATCTATTATAAATCTATATTTTAATTTTGTTTATATATTAATTTTAAAAATTAAAAAATATATTCGTATTTATATAATTCATATTCTAATTTATTTATATTTTTAATTAAATTATTTTACAAATATATAAATACAATAACATATTTAATAGGTAAATAAGTATAAAAAAAGTACACCATTTATTTAGCAAGAACGTCCCAATCCAATTTTACATATAAATTGAACTTCTCTTTGAAAACTACCCATATAATATTTACAAAGCCAAGATGTCAAATTTGTTATAACAGAAATATCACATCCAGCGAAATTTAAATCACCATATAATTTCGTTATAACAATTGCTGTTATCACATGATCTAACTTATTTCCTCTCATAAAAATTCTTCTGTAAATAATCAAAAATTCTTCTATGTGTTTAGAAATTAAAGTATCTTCAATTCTACTATTAAAATGAGTATGAAAAAACAAATGAATTAAATCAATTCGTTCTAATAAATCAAGACACACAACAGCTTTAACATCGCATATAAAATCAGCTGTACATATTCTTGTTCTTCTGACTTTGGTTAAAATTGGTCTTAATATACAAGAATTTACAGAACTATAAATGTCTGTACCATACAATTCAGAAGTTTTAGGCAAATTACTAATGACGAAAGAATATTCTCTGACAACATCACATGGTTTTAAACTTCTTCTTATAATGTAAAAACAAGTCTCAAAATCTCTACATTTAAAAAAAGTATAATATTTGTGGAAATAACAACTATCAACTAAATATAAACAATCATAGAAGATATCATATAATTTGTGTCTTAAATGTTCTGAATTAGGCAATATATATCCATTGTGATGATTTCCGTAACCAGTGTTTTTATAACATTGTTCAAATTGACGTAGTAACATCAACATATACGAATAATTCAACTGTAATATAGTTCTTTTAGAGCAAATTCCTTGTCCATGATTTACACCAGAACCAATATCAATCATAAAATCATCGTCTAAATGTCCTCGTCCCATATCTCTCAGATTAAAACTAGAACCTACACTTGATCCTACACATATTCCTTTTCCAAAACCTGAAGGCGAATTATCATGACTGTTGAAAGGATGGCATGCATTTTTAAATTTATTAAAATGTTTACCTGGATAGTTGTCATATAAAATTTCTTCATCGCCCCTTGAATCACAAGATGCTTTTATTTTTAAAAAATACAAGACAAAAGCAGTTACAACAAATTTCATAGGGTAAATTTTTACTTCGTTTAAATATTTTTATTTTGATAAATTAAATAATGATAATAATTATAAACAAACAAACAAACATTTCTAAATAATTTTTTTACATTTTATTATTACCAAAATTTTGATAATTTGACAAAAGCATTTGTATAATTTTGTTTTAAGAATTTAATTTTTTTATGACATCTGTTTTTATATTTGATTAAAAAACATAAAAGTTTTGTTTGTTAAATGAATAAAATAATAAATATAAAAAATACATACATTCTTTTACTTGTAAAAGAAAATATTATAATATAATTAGTTTAAATTATTTAATTTATAATAATTTTATATGATTTACTTTTTTAATTAAAAATGTTATTTGCATAATACCTCATAACACGAAATTAAAAATAAAACATTATGATTTTTTTAAAAATTATATATTTTTATAATTATATATGAGATAAATATGCAATTTTTAATATCTACATAATAAAAATGAACTTTTGTATTTAAGAATATAATATTTATTTAATCTGTATAATTAAGATTTTAATATTTTTTTTATTTGTTTATACAATAAATTTCAAATTTTAATATTTTCTTTTATAGCTATTAATAGTGTAATAATTTTTATTGTTATTGATTAAAATATAAAATATTTTTAAATATATTTTTTTTATTGATAGATTATATTTTATTTATATGATTTATTTTTATATTAGCAATTGTATAAAGCGTTAAAACTTTTATTGATTTAAAAATATTTATTTTTATGGTAAAATTGCTTTATACATTATAATGTGAAATAAAAATATATTTATTACAAAAAAATCTATATTCTTTAAATTATTAAATTTTATATTTGTATTTTTTATTTAAAATCTAAATCATTAAACAAAGCATTACAGTATTATTCATAATTTGTAAAAAAAATTTAACAAAATCAAAAAATTTGATAAATAAATTATATAAAATTTTTTAATGTATCAAATTATTTAATATATTATAAATTTTTTTAATAAAAACCTTGTTTTTAAATTTTACTTATATAAGGTAACTAAGTTATAAAATGTTATATTTGATAAAATATCTAAATTTTAAACTTTAATAGTTTTAATTGATAAATATAAACATTTTTTTACTACTTTAATTACATTTATAAAAACCAATTACTTTTTTATACACCAATTATTAAATTACGAATTTATTTGTTTAATAATTAAATAATTTATTTATATAATTGTAAATAAAAATATTTAGTCAAAATAATTTTTAAAAAAAATTAATGAATTGTTTAAGAAATTATATTCCAATTTTAATTTTTTTAGTTAATTTTTAAATTTTTATTTGTATTTTATTTAAGTAGTAAAAAATGAACAATGTTTTTATGTTTTAGATTTATTTATTTTTAAATTTTTTTATGTAAAATAATAAATGAAAAATAAAAAAATATAGTATTTTATAATTTATGCAACTTAAAATTTTAAGAATTCATTTATTTATATTTAATCAATAATTAAAATATAGAAACATATCAAATTGAAAATTTTTTTATAAAAAAGACATTTAAAATAACATAAATAATGTTAATATTTTTATGTAAACAATACACCATAAATTGTTTTTAATATTTATAATATAATCTTAATACTTTTTTTGTTTATATGTTTATAATAATTTTATTAACATATTTATCATTTAATATGATATTATAAAATGACTTTAGATTATTTATATATTTAAAAATTTATTAATATTAAAAAAATAAAGTTTAATAATTTCACATGATTTTTAATTAATAGTAAAAATAAATTTAAATTTCCATACCAAAAAATTGTATACATCTTTAAACTTTATAAAATATTTACTTTTGTTAAAATTAGAAGTTCATTATTTATTTTAATTACATATCCATTATAATGAAATAGTTTAATTTTGGGATTTTTAATTCCTATTAAATTTTTTTTTATTAATATAATTATATAATAAAAAAGTTTGAAAATTTTAATTTTTTTATAAAAATATAAATATCTTTAAAAATAAGAACTATTTAAATGATGTTTAAATTTGATATATATGAGAATTTAAATTTTAATAAAGTTTAAAATAAATTATCGAAAATTTAGATTTTTATCAAAAAATAATTTAACTTTGTAGATAATAAATCATTCATTGTAATAAAATATTTAAAAAAAATCCAAATATGTAATTATAAAAATAATAAAAAAAATTTTATTTAAAATATTAACAACAAAGAAAGATAATTACAAGCCAATTTTATAAAAAATTGTAAACGATTTTAAAATATATTATAAATTATGAAATGTTATAGAAAATATAAAAAATTTAAGTAACAGCATACTCTTTTTTTAAAGATAAAAAACAAACAAAAATATTAATATTTATTTAAAAATTCATAAAAATTAGTTTACAAAAACAATAAAAAAATTAAATTAGACTATTTATAAAATTATATTTTAACAAATTTATATACACAAAAAAAATCAATTGTTTGATTCAACGTTCAACATTCTCTTCAGGAGAGATTAAAATTTGAATATCTACATCATCATCTTCAAGATCTTTTGTATTTAATGGTGTAATTAAGATAACTTGATTTTTTATTTTTTAAAATGCTTTATAAAATTTTGAATAATAAATTTTCTATTTAAATCATCCATAAATACATCAAATTCATCTAAAATTTTGATAGGACATGAAACATATGGCCAAAGAGAAAATAATAATGACATTGCGGCAAAAGATTTTTCACCACCAGAAAGCGTTTCTTTTGATCCACAAATTTCATAGTTATGTACACCCATGTTCAATTCTAATTTTTCGTCTTTATGATTAAATTTAAGCTCTCCTTTATATCCTCTTTGCATTGTAAGTTCATTAAATTTACTAGAAGCTTTTACTGCAATAAATTCTTTAATTTCTTCCCTGCGATTTATTCTTAACTGAAAAGAATCAAAAATATTTTTAATTCTGTCTTTATGATCAAATAAACTTTTTTCCAGTTCATTTTTTTTCTCTGTTAATTTCAAAATTTTTTCTTTTGTTTCCTCTTTGTTTCCAACTTTTTTTGTTTCGTTTATCTCAACATTTAAATTACTAATTTCGTTATTTATTTCTTCTATTGGTCTTGGATTTTTTATTTCTGTTGCATTTAAATTTTGTGTTTTTAATTCAACAATTAATTTTTTCTTATTTGTCTCATATTCTGCCGTAACTTTCTGTATTTGTTCATCAATTAAAACTTTTTTTGAACTAATTTTAAAATAAAATCATTTGTAACATTTAATTGTAATTGTAATTTTTGAAGTTTTTTTTCAAATTCTAAAACAGATGAATAGTGCGTATTATTAATATTTTCTTTTTCTTTGTTTAAATTTAATATTTCAACTTTGGTATTAGATATTTTTTTATTTAGAATATTAATTTGCATTTCAATATTTTTATAAGATTCGTAAATTTCCTCATTACATACTATATCTTTTTGCATATTAAACATCTCTTCTTCATTTTCTAACTGTCTTTCTAAATCTATTAATTTTCTTTCTGATAAATCAATATTTTGTATAATATCATCATATTCAGATTTTATTTTTTCAAATTCTTGTGAGTGACACAAATCTGGTTTATTCTGTTGTAAAAGATTTAATTTTGACAAAATTTCTTTTTTTTGTTTTGTGAATTTTCAAAAAAATATTTATCCTGTTTTCTAGGAGCAAAATCAGATATAGAATCTCCTTGTTTTTTATTCTATCACCGGTTATTAAATATATAGATTCAATATTATGAGGATTTTTTCTCATAAATTTATATGCTTCAGTTCTACTATTAACTAAAGCAATTTGTTCAATACCAACCATTATTATTAGCTGATTTAAGACAACTGGATTTTTTACGTTTAAGATATCTAATAATGTTAAAAAATTATTATTTTTTTCATATTTTATTACATTTTCAAATCTATTTGAAGGTATTAAAATAGTAAAAGATGTTCCATTTTTTTTAAAAATAGAAGTTAAAATTTCTCTATCTTTATTATTAAAACAAACAAAACTACTTAAAATATTTTTTAAAATAATACTTACAGTTTTCCACCATTTTTGATCCTTAAGACTTATATAATTAGCAATAGGTCCAATAATTTGATCAGTAAATTTAGTCGTTTTTATCTCACGTAAAATCTGATTCATAGCAGGATGAAGTATTTCGTTTTCATCATTTGATTGATAATATTTCAATTGTTTTTGCAATGTAAATATTTTTTTGTCATGCTCATTTTTACTTTCAATTTCTTTATTACTTAATTCTTTTTTTAAATGTATTTTTTGTTTAAGTTCTTTTTGAATTATTTTTTTATCTTCTAAATGTTTTTTAATTTTGTCACGTTTTTTTTTAAGATCATCTCTTCTATCTATAAACGAATGAGATTTTTCAAATCTATTAATTAAATCTTTCTTATTTTCATAAACATTTTTAAGCTCAATAAGATCATTATTAATTAATCTAAGTGTTTTTTCTTTTTTCATTATGGTCTCATCTATTTTTTTAAATTTTCATTATTTAAATTTTTTAAAGCTAAATTATGTTCAACTATGTGTTTTTTTTCCTGTTTCAATTTCTCTGATTCTTCTAAAATATTTTTACTTTCATTTTGATGTTTAAACAACTCATCATCAAGTTCCAAAATTTGTTTTTGTAGTTCTTCAATTTTTTGTTTATATACATAAATATTTGCCCATTTGATTTCAATTTCATTATTTGTAATTTGTTCCTGTAATTTTTCAATATTAGACAATATTTCATAACGATTTAATTCTTGATTAAGTTTATTATTATTTTCATTGTATGCAATTTCAATATTATCTATTTTTTCTTTCATAATGTTTAAATTTTTTTCATATTTTTGATTTATAGCTTTAATATCAGCTAATTCCGTTCCTTTTAAAAATAAATTATATAAATGTTTTGGATCTGAAGTACTTAAAAATTTCTTAGATTGTTCTTGTGTCATAAAATTTAAAAAATTATTTAATTTTATATTATAAAAATCAAGCAAATAATCAAGATCTTCCATTTTAGTCGAATAATTTTTTTTGATCTATTAGAAATAGAAAAAGAACTACTTTTATTAGTTATTCTCTTTTCTATTATAATATAATCACCAAAAAAATCATACATAAATTTTTTAGAATTATTCAAAATACATTTTATGACGCAAAATTGTTCATTAGTTTTTATAAAATTTTTAAAAGAATTTCCACGATCCAAATTGGCAGATCTTTGACCAAATAATATACCAAGAGATATCATAATTGCACTTTTTCCACTTCCATTTCGACCTCCTATACATGTAAATGGTTTTTTGAAATCTATTATAATGTGATCATGACACATAAAATTAATAAGCTCTATTGATCTAATAATAATATTTTTATTGAAATTTTCGATTTCTTGCATATTGTGGGGTAAAAAAGCTTATTAAAATAACAAATTTTATTTTATATATTTTTAGTTTAAATATTTTTATATTTATTTTGTTTTAAATTTTATTATAATGCCAAATATTTAATTTTTATATTTTTGTATAGTTTTAATAACATATCTTAATGTTATAATTTATTAAGTTTTAATGATTTTATTATAGAATAAAAATTTTTAAATGTATTTTTTGTATTTACTTCAAAAAAGTTTATTAAAATATTTTTAATAAATTTTTTTTATCAAATTTTAAAATTATCTGAACGTTAAATTATATTAAATAATTTCATATAATTTAAATATACAAATTATTGTATTAAATTTGAACAATTTTAAAATATTAAAATATAAATATATCAAATTATATAATTTTATTTTTAAAAAATATGTCTACAATAAAGTTTTTTTTTGTTTATCCTTAAATAAAATATAAAAACTATAAATTGTTTTATTTAAAAATTATTTTAATTAAATTAATTTTTATTTATAATTTTTTAATATACAATAAATTATTTCAAATTTTATTTATCATGTATTAAATTCAATAAAACTTATATAAAATACTAAGTTAAATTAACTTTTTTAAAAAACAATTTTTTATAAATTATTTATAAATAATTGAATATTAAAATAAAAATAAATCCAAATGTTTATTTATATAGTTTTTGTATAAAATATCATATATGGATTACTTCCATTATAATTTCCTACATTACTAGACACATTAGTATCGTTATAATTCATCCATTTTCCTGCACGTTTACAATCAGATATATAATGTCCACTATTGATACTTCCATTGTGACAACAAACCCCCATTAAATAAAACAAACTATTTTCCAATTTTATTTTGTCGTCAACAATAATATGTTTAGTATTTTTACCTAATAATGTTGTAAATCTTTTTATATATAAAATAAGAACCTTTGGATAAATTATAACCTCAAGTTTTTTAATAGCAGATTTAGTATATCCACATCTTTCACATTTCCAAACGCCACTTCCATCAATTTCTTCATCTTTAAATACTTTATCAAGGCTTTTTTGTGTAGTTTCACAAACATCAACTTGCATCATATTAAGAAGTACGAATGATTCAGAGCTTGATCCACATTTCATACACGAAACAATTTGCTTATTTAAACTGTAAAACAAATTTGAAATAATATTTTGATCACAATGCTCTAAAAAAATTTCTTTGCAATTAATATTTTTTATTGTTGGTAGTTCATTGTGTAATATTTCTAAAAATCTCAAAACAAATTCATGAGCATCTTGTTGTTCACCATTAAATATGTTTATTTTTTTTCTCAAAATTGATATTAACTTATCAGGATAAACATTTGAACTGCTTTCATAATTTTTTATAAATTCTGAAAAAGCAAGTGAAACAGGCATAGCAGAACTGAAAGATGTGCTTTTGTAAAATGAAACAAATTCATTAATAGATAATAAACATTGCATCGAAGAATTAAAAAAACAAGTATTTCCTAAATTCTTCATACCTTTTGGTTCTAAATAGAAACGATTTGTTCTTACAACCATTAAAAGGGTAAAAACAAAAAAAATCAATTTTTTCAAAAATCATTCATATTTTTATAAATTATTTAAATATTTTTATCATTTAAATGCAAAATCACAAAAAAATAATTATTTTTATTGATTAAAATTTAAAAATACACATATTATTAATAACTTAGAATGTTACGTTACTTTTTAAAGTAAAATTTTATTTAATAAATGCAATACAATAATATAAATATTTACAGTTGATTTAATTTAATTAAAATTAAACATTTTTATAATTTCAAAAAATATCAATGATATTAAATTTTTAAATATTAAATACATTACACTAAATAAAAATAATAATATTATTTTTCAATCATCGAATTATAATATTTAAAATGATAAAACTAATTTGAAACAAAATAAGACATCGAAACAAATTTGTAACTTTGTTTCAGCAAAATATATAAAAATAAAAATAATGAAAATAATAGATGAATACTTATATTTATTTTTTAATGCTATCATTAATGAAAATAATTTTAGCTAAAGAAGATGAAAAAAAAGACACTGGAATGGAGAAGGTCGATGATAAAAAAGACAACAATGGACAATCAGAAGAACCTAATGATGGTAGTGTACTTGTTAATCAAGCAGGCATGCAAGAAGTTGTAAATGAAGATGCTTTATATAAAAAAATTCCATTTACTTCTCCTAAAGGAAAGAAACCTAAAACTATAAAACAAATTTCAGTTGAGGCACAAAAAATCATTTATCTCCTGTTGCAGCATTATTCGCTTATGCAGATCCACAACAGATACATGAAATTCCCAGTACTATTTTTTCAGTTTCAGATATTTTATTAAAAAACAATACAGAATCTAATGAACAACAAGTTACTTTTGGTCCAGAATTTGATAATTCTGCAAAGGATCAAAATGAAGATAAAGACGATGGAAAACAGAAAAATGATAAAGACAAACCTGAAGACAAACCTGAGGATAAAGGTGAAGGTAAAGGCGAAGGTAAAGGCGAAGATAAAGATGAACCTGAAGGTGAGGGCGAAGGTGGAAAAAAACCACCTAAAAAAGAGCCAAAAGATGAAGGTACCGAAGAAGACAAAGAAGAAGGTGGTAAAAAACCAAAAGATAAAAATGCTGGAAAATTTAATCTACTTGAATAGTAGTAAATAAATTAATCTTTTATACAAAAATTTTTATACTCTAAGTTTTATATTTATTAATATTATTGAATATATATTTAATTTTATTAAATAATTAAAAAATAAATTGCTATAACTTAATTAAACAAAATAAATAAATTATAAATTGTGTTTTTTAGTAATATAGATTAAATGTATAAAATTTAAATTGGACTTTTAAAATCACGAAATTCTATCAATAAAACATTTATACAATCAATAATTTTTAAAACAAAATTTAAAAATATTATTTTACAATTTAAAATAAAAAGTATCTAAATGATACAATTAATTATTAAAATTTTTATTTTTTTTATAAAACAAAATCATATATATATTTATATAGTTTATATATAGTATTGCAAAATTTTTTCATTTTTATGTTTTAACATATGATATTGTTTTATTTTTGATAATAATAGTAACAAAATAGTTTATAAAACATGTTAATTGATATTTTATTATTATTTATCGTTAGTTATAGATAATTTTTTTTAAGGAAATTTTTTTATACAATGCAAATTCTTAAATTAATATTTTTTTTTAAGGACAAAGTATCATTTATTTAAAATTTTTAATTTTACTTCTGTGATATAACCTTTTTGATTAAAAATACTTTATAAAATATTATTTAAAACTTGTAGAAAACAATTAAAAAACGTAAAAATCTAAAAATAAAGCGTTATTTTATAGATTTATAATATTTTTAATAAAAAACGAGACATCTTTTGTCAGATCTATTTTATTTATAAATATGTAAAAATATACCACTAAATATATCTCAAAATAAATTTGATAATAGTATAAAAAATCATTTGTCAATTATACAAATATTAGTTTAAAATAAAAAACAAAAATTTCTAAATTTGTTCTAAAGTTTAATAATTTTTATAAATTTTGTATTTTATTTAAAAATAACTTTTATATAAAGAATTAGTCTTTTACTTTTATATCTTAAAAATATTCAACCTATTAATAAATTGTTTACTCAAATGCAAGAAAATTAATCAATAAATAATGATTTATGTTTTATATTTATAAATATAAATTTCACTAATTTACAATTTATTTAATATAAACAGATTATTTAAAGTATTTTGCAAAAAAATATAGCAATATGAAAATATTTAAGTTTTTTATCATATTTTGTTTTAAATAATATTGATCAAAACAAAAAATTTATCTATATTTAAAATTTAAATTTTTTTTTTCGTTAAAAGAATGAAATTTTTATTTGTTCTTAAATTAAATTTTAGTATTTTAAATATATCTGATAGTTTAATTATTGTTGAAAATAAGTAATTATAATTTAAAAATTATAAACCTATTTACGAAATACAAAATAATTATAATATTGTCATTTGTAATTTAAAACATTGTTTATTTTAAATTTATAATATTTTTGTTTATTTCCATAAGTTTTGTAAAAAATTTTGATTAATTTATGCTTAGTATATACATGTCAAAATATTTATAGAATAAATTTTATTTAAATAAAACACAATTAAATGTTTACAAAACATTTTATATAGTTAAATTTTGAAACATATATATAAAAGTAAAAATCATTAATTTTGTTTATTGGTCAATTTACAAACAAACTGTTATATCTTATAAGAAAATAATTAAAGATTTTAAAATGCATTATGGTTGTTTTTCCAACATATTTTCTGTTTGCACTGCGAAAAAAAAGAAAAAGAATAACTTTAACGGACAAAAAGAACAAGATTCAGAAATTAGTAAAATAACCTGCGAAGATATGGCTAATGTAGATATTATAAATTCATATTCTAAAAAAAAGAAAAAATCGAAAAAAACAAACCAGATTTGGCCAAATTAAAAAAGAGTATCGAAACTATTAATAGTAATCAAAGTATAGAAGAAGATTTAATAGAGTCTTTAGATAAACTTTCTACAAAGCATTGTAACAAAAAAAGGAAACATTTAGAAAAAAAAATAAATTTGCTAAAGTTGATAAAATAGAAAATAAAAAAGTCAAACTAAAAAAATTACCAAAAAAAAATGAATCTGAAGAAGTACATAAAAATGATTATCATGATTTAAAAATTAATTCAACTTCTGAAATCGAAGAAAACTTATCTAGACAAAGAAAAAAATCCACTAAAAAAATTAAAACTAAAAAAAGTGTGAAATTTAAGAATAACAAGATAGAAACAAGAACATTTTTAAGTAAAGAAGATTTAGAAAAAATGAATTCCAAGCCTATGGATTGTGAATCTGAGAGTGAAATTTGCTTTTATAATAATTCGGCCGAACAATTACAATTCAACGAAGATTTAAAAATGAAAATGTTAGCATTTCTTTCTAAGCAAAACAAGGAAAAATGATATAATTTCTAGGGTTTTAGATTATGTTAAATAAATTTATTTATGTATATTGTATTTAAAATTAAAAATTTTGATTCATTTTATTAATAAAATATATATCAAGAAACCATATAACTTTATAAATATCCTAAAATGTTAAACTCGGGTTTACGTATATAATTAGTGTATTTTAATAAACAGAAAAGAATTATAAGATTAAAAACATGAATAAAATTTTTAAGATAAGACATATGCTTTTATGTATATTTAAAATGTCTTTCAAAAAAAATTTTGAATGTCAGTTTGTTTCACAATATTTTAGAAAACATAAATTTTGATAAATAAAATGTTTATTTTATTTGGATTTATTCTATAAAAAAATAATAAAACACATAATTATAAAATTTTTAGTGTTTTGTAAAAATAATTTTTTTTCAAAATGTCATTTTTTACATAAAAACTTAAAAAATTAAATGTTTATTTGAATTTAAATAATAGAATTAAACAAATTTTTATAAATGAAAATATTTTAGAATTAGATTGCATAATTTTTTAAATTTATAATAACAATATTATTGAACCATTTTATAAAAAAAACAACTAGATTGAATAAAAAATGAAAATTTCATTTTAATGAATGTAAAAATTGAAAGAAATTTGTTTTATTTAAAAAATAATATTTTTATTTAAATAATAATAATTTAAAAGGTTTTTCTATAAGATTTTAAATAAATATCAATAGTATTGATTTATTCATTTAAATATAGATTTATATTAAATAAAAAACAAATTTTTGAATTATTTAATTAGAGTGTTTATAAAAAACTTATTACTTAAATATAAATAAGCTAATTATTAAACGTAAATTACTAATAAAATGTAAATATTTGTATCTATTTAAATTTTATTTATTTTCATTATTAAACTTGTTATTAATTGAAAAGTCTAAAATTATAAATCAAAAATTTCAATCAAACAAAAACTTAATTATTTCAACAAAAATAGAAATTGAATTTGATTATATTACATATTGTAAATTAGGTTAGATAAAATTATTTTATGCAAAAATAATTTAATGTTTTTTTTTAAATATAAGCAGAAGACATGTCGAAACTATTTTATTTATCGCTCTTATAAAATCTCATTATAAATCTGAGTTATAGATGTATACATAGACTATCTTTCACTAAAATCGTGTTATTTGCTAAGAATATATATTTAAAAAATTATTTCTATAAGAACATTTAAATCATTTTAAATTAATAATGATAAAACTTTTTTTAATACAAAAATTTTTTAGTTAATTTTAATTATTAAAAATAAAACAAATAAAGAATTTAAGAGCATTAATAAAATTTCAATATAAAATAAAAGAAGTGAAATTAAAATTATATTTTGCAATTTTAACAATTAAAATAGTTTTTATAATTATTTACAAATATTTTTAATCATAAAATATATCTTGCTTTTTAAGTAATTTTTTTTTAAAAACAAAGTAAAAATTAAATCATTTATCTATGTGTATTGGAAAAATAAATGCAAAATAAATTAGATGTTTTTATTTGTAACAGTTAAAAAATTAAAATCGCATAATAAACATATAGTTTAAAGTAATTAAAAATTTATAATTTTATAAAAACATTCATTATCATTATATTTAAATTATAATTTTTGTTAAGTTAAATTCTATTAAAAAAAATACAAAAGAATACATTTATTTTTCAATTAAATCAACATTAACAAAACTATCTATAGGTACAACTAAAGTAGCCTTGTCACTAAGAGGATTTACCATATAAGCAGATGGTACAGTGAAGAAAAATTTATGTTTCATTTCCTTACCGCTAAATCCAACAAACCTATGTTTATTACATTCACAAAGTAATTTCTCCAAAATTAAAATTTGCAATTTGGCATAATAACTACTAATACACAAAGCTCTATTTCTGCCTCTTCTTTCACAAGCAAATTTTCTCAAGAATTCTAAGTAACATTCAATCCAATGTTTAAACAGAGTTCTAAATCCTCTATGTTTAAGTATATCTTCAATTACTTTGTCTGGATTATCAATATATTTATTATCTAAACAATAATCTTGTTCAGTTTCAAGAACTTTATGGAAAAATATTCTTAAAAAATGTCTTAAAATTAGACAATCGATATTTCCTCCTTTTCTAGTAAATTCATGGAAACACACTTGAATAAAAACAATATCTTCAAGTTCATTGCGATTATAGAAATTATAATAATCTCCATGTGAAGAAAATTCGGTAATATTTACTAATCTTTTAAATGTAGGTATTTGTCCAAAAATAACTGGAAATTCGTCTACTTTCCTTCTTTCATGACAATGTAATAAATCATAATATCTTGGTTTAGGAATTGGCATATGTTTATTTGGACCACAACCATTATCAAAATTTTGTGGTATTAGAGGTTGTAAACATCTAGCTGAATAAATCAAAAATGGTATAAACATGTGGGTAATTTTTCATTTTGTTTTTATATTTTAACACTGATTAATTAAAAAAAATAAACAAACAAACTATAATTTAATAATTAAATTATTTTTGTAAATTTAAACTATTTCTGATTTTTTAATAAAATTATATTGTTTGTTTTTAGTTTACGTAATTGTAAACAAATAAAACAAAGTGTGAAAATTGCACTATGATATTTTTTTTGATATAATAACTATTTTATGTTGATTTTTTGCCAATTTCAAATATTTCACATAGAAAATAAACAAATAAATTTAAAGTTTATTTATTATTTTCAACAACTTTATTAAAAAAATTTAAATTAGCTATCAATATATTTATTAAACTTTAAAGTTATAAACTTTTTTGTATAAAAATAATTTTTAAAATGATTATTTTTAAATTTTTTATAATATAGTATGGATAAAGAAAAACTTTAAATTTTTTATATTGCTTAAAAAATAAAAATATATTTTTTTATTGTTTTGATAATATATAAATCAAATATAAAAACATATTATTTTATTTATCATTTGTATTTTATTTAAATATAAATGATCTTTGAATTAATAATATAAAATTTAATAAAATAATTTACTTTATATATAATATATTATAATTAAAACATTGTGTTTAACAAACAATTTTAAATAATCAAATATCTTAAATATATAGAATTGTATGTTAAACAAAATTTGTAAATACAAAGTAATTAGATCTTAAATATTATTTTGTAAAATAAATAATGTTTATTGCTAGGTATTAATATTAATCGTAATGTTTTATTTGTTATTATGTTTTTTTATATAAAGTTATTGTTTTTTATTAAAAATATACAAAATTTTAATTTTAATTTAAATTTTTTGTTAATTTTACATATTTAGTACAAAGTATTTTATTTTTTTTAAAAATGCAGTTAAATAATACTTTATTATAGAACACTATTATATATGCATAAAATAATTTTTATATTAATCAATTAAAAAAATTTCTACAAAATTAATAATTTTATTTTTATACAAATATTATATTTTTTTATTAAAATGAACAATACTGAATTATTATAAAAACTGATATTTATTTTAGTTTAAATCATAAAATAAATATCATAAATTTCTATAAAAGAGTTAAACTTTATAATCATCAATAAACTAAAACAATCTCGATTTAATTTACAAAATTATTAAAATATTATATTATTTATGTTAATTTATTTTTAATTTGATTTTTAATTCTATTAATAAAAAAAATCAATTAAATATAAAATATATGTTAAAAGTGAAATTATATTCATAAATAATTTGTAAAAACTAAATTTTCATCAAATTTGTACTTTGTACTGATTTTTAATTAAATTTTTAGTATTGGTTTTTTTAATAAAAAATTTTAGTTAAAAATGATTAAATAACATTATAATCTGATGATTTAAATTTTTAAAATTTAAAAAATATATAATATAATTTATCAGATGTTATTTTTTATTTATATACGAAAACTATAAACTAATAATAAATAATTTTTTTAACTTATAAACCAATTTATACATCTTTAAAACGTTCCTAATCGATATGAACATGTAATTTATATTATTTTATGCTTATTATAAATTAAATTTTAGTACTAAAATTTAGAAAATTTATATCTTATAAAATTAAAGAAATTTTAATTATTTATATACCCACAATTTTTATGGACTCTGAAGAAGGTTGGGAAGATGTTGATAAAACATTTTTAAATATTGACATAAAAGAAAAATTAAAAAACTTGATATTAAAATTAATTTTATACAAAAATTAACATCAATTTTTAAAATGATAAAAGAACCAATTAATATTCCAATTATTGATGAATTTATTGATATTAACGTATTAAATAAATTGGAAGAATTATGTAAAACAAAAGATCAAATTGAATCAAATATTAAATTTTTTAAATGTTTAACACATTATAATATATATTCTAGACTATATATTACTTTTAAAAGTTCATTTTTAGAAATAACAGTTAATGATATTATTATTAAACATTCTAATAAATATATTGGTCCAGTATTTTACATTGATAGTTTATATAATATAGAAGATTATAGTTGGTATTTTAGTAAGGATATGAAAAATTATAAAATTTTTTTTGATGTTTTTAAATTGTTTAAAAAATATATTAGTAATATTATTTTTAATAATTATAATACAAACACTATCTTTGAAAATAACATTTCAATTAATAAAAAATTAGATAACTTAAGAATAAAACAAATACCAACAAATACAAATAAATTTATACACCATCCTTTATTTTGTTTAGAAAGTTTACTTAATAATAAACAAAAACTTAGTAAAAGAAACATACAGGGTTACTTTAAAGGAGAACCTGTTTTTCTAAAATCTGATATAAAAAGTTACAAGTCTTTAAAATATTATTATAAAAATGGATTTGAACCAATTGATAAATCAGATACTTCAGATTTATATAGTCAGGATCAAGTAAAACCTATAGTTATATCTGATATGAATGATAAATTAATTCAAGATTATTTGCATCCTTCACATGTACCTAAAAATTGTATTTATATAAATAATGAATATGTTGAACATGTTTGCAAAAAACTTAAAATAAATTATAGATTATGTTTTGTTGGCTTTAATAAAATGAATCCTATATATAGAGGTGTTTTTATATATAAAAAAGATTTATTTTTAGTTAGTAATTTTTTATTTGAAATGTTTGATTACAATAAGAAATTAGAAATAATACAAAAATATAACAAAATTAATAAAAATTGGAAGTTGTTAGTGAAGATGTGTAATAGATACAAAAAATTACAAAGTAAATTTTGTTGATTTAAATTTTTTTAGAATGTAATGAATATATATAATATATAAACACAATAAAACAATGTAATATTAAAAACAATTATAATTTTTCTTTTTAAATGTATAAAATTTTAAATATGTATTTTTATGACATTAGTTTAAAAATCTATAAATTTTTGTAAAATTTCCAAATAATTATTTGGTATATCCTCCACTTCTAGAATTTTATGTTTATTTTTCCAACCACTTAAAAGTTTAATTCTTCGCTTATCAATTTTAAAAATTTTACTTAAAAACTTAATAAGCTCAAAATTAGCTTTATTATTTTCAGGTGTTTGATTAATTTCTATCTTTATAATATTATCTTCAATAGTTTTTATTTTATTTGTATTCGAATTCGAAATGACTATTACATTTAATCGTACCATTTGGGATATTATTTGAAATTTTTTTGAAAAAAATTTAAACTGATAGTTTTAGAAGATGTTTATATTAATAGATAACAAATAATGATATTAAAAACAATCAACCAAATTATCATTTATTAACTTGAAAAAATATTTTTTTATATTTTCATGAAAATATGTTAAAATTACTATGTAATTTATTTTATCTTATAAATATAATATTGTTTTTTAGTATATATATATTAAATTTTAAATTTTACTTATAAAAATATTAAACAATACAAAAAATTTATTCTTATTATATTAATGATTATAAGCTCCCCTTAATGTCATCATCATGTCCAACACAAAA